>JAGDYQ010000023.1:1998330-2020670 GCA_021962125.1 Bulinus truncatus | reverse complement strand
GAGAACATTTGGGCTGGTGATAGAACATTTGAGCTGATGAGAAAACATTTGGGCTGGTGTTAGAACATTTGGGCTGGTGTTAGAACATTTGGGCTGGTGAGAGAACATGTGGGCTGACGATAGAACATTTGGGCTGGTGAGAAAACATTTGGGCTGGTGTTAGAACATTTGGGCTGGTGTTAGAACATTTGGGCTGATGAGAGAACATGTGGGCTGACGATAGAACATTTGGGCTGGTGAGAGAACATTTGGGCTGGTGTTAGAACATTTGGGCTGGTGATAGAACATTTGAGCTGATGAGAGAACATGTGGACTGACGATAGAACATTTGGGCTGGTGAGAGAACATTTGGGCCGGTGTTAGAACATTTGGGCTGGTGAGAGAACATTTGGGCTGGTGTTAGAACATTTGGGCTGGTGTTAGAACATTTGGGCTGATGAGAGAACATGTGGGCTGACGATAGAACATTTGGGCTGGTGAGAGAACATTTGGGCTGGTGTTAGAACATTTGGGCTGGTGATAGAACATTTGAGCTGATGAGAGAACATGTAGGCTGACGATAGAACATTTGGGCTGGTGAGAGAACAGTTGGGCTGGTGTTAGAACATTTGGGCTGGTGATAGAACATTTGGGCTGGTGTTAGAGCATTTGGGTTGGTGTTAGAACATTTGGGCTGATGATAAACAGGATTCTGGGAGTTTATAATAAGAATCGACACTCATATATTTGAATACTGGAAAAGAACTTAGATTCGTTTAAATTCTTACTTATATAGTCATATATACATATAGTCATAAAATATAAGGGACTTTAGTGTGCATGGTCCATTCGGGCTAACGATCAAAATATAGAGCCCTTCAGACTAAGGAATAGCTTATATTGGGCCCTGTCAGCAACTGTAAGCTTATACTGGGCCCTGTCAGCAACTGTAAGCTTATACTGGGCCCTGTCAGCAACTGTAAGCTAAAGAAAAATCAATTGTGGTCCATGTAATTTACTGAAAACTAAAGAAAAATCAACTGTGGTCCCTGTAAGCTACAGTAAGCTAAAGAAAAATCAATTGTGGTCCATGTAAACTACAGTAAGCTAAAAAAAAACTTCTTGTGGTCCCTGCGGGCTAAAGAAGAACTGATAGTCTCCGGGCTATAAAAATAAGTCCAGTGTTCCCCCTATGTGTATACTTTTTTTCCCCCATTGAACTGACTGGTGGGTGCCAATAGACCATAATAATTAATCCTCTATCAGACACCCCCTCACCGACACACTTCTCCGTGTGCGTGTTTGTGTGCGTGTATTGATAGGACATCCCTTCGTTAGGTAGCGAACACGGGACTGCATCACTCAAGAGTGTGTGATCTAACCACCTCGACCACATATCCTCCTCACATCGGCGTCTACTTTCGTACAGCAATAACAATATCTAGTTATGTCAGGCGGCTGATTGACCTCTGGTCACCGAAGACCACGGTGCGGGATGGGTGGGGGGAGTAACTGTGTTCGGTCCCCAGGAGAGAGAGAGAGAGGGGGTCTGGTGTTTGTCAAGCTAGTCAGGGTTGTTCTCACCTGCTCTGATTGACCACATCTGGAAAGTGGCACCGAATGTGCGTCCAGCAATTACCTGGACATTTATCTCGTTATGGACTTTGGCTGAACAAGGCCATGATATATTCTGCGACACCGCAGTTAGAGACTGGACCTTTTGGAAAGTCTGGACCTGGTAATATATATTGATGTAGCAGCGCTTTGAGAATTGGACCTATTCGTACTCTGGATTACAAGGCTATTTCGATGTTGCAGCGGTCTCAATCTGGACATTTCACTGTCTAGACATCGAGGCTATTATCACGTTGTAGCAATTTGACGTTGGAGATTATCTTGACACAGAAACTATATTTATTTATGTCGTATAGGCAAGAAGCAGGTAATATCATTGTTCGACATTTACAATATGAATGTCAACTATTATTTTGTCGTACATCATATATTTATATTGTTCTTTTTATGATATTTCTACTGTGTTAGTTTCCACAATAAAAAGGTTTCTAAAATCCTACAAAAACCAAGGATTCCATGCAATAGTATACTAAAATAAAAAAGTCTACGGAAAAAAAGGTGCCGCCAGAAAAAAGCACTGTGTGTGTGTGTGTATATATATATATATATATATATATATATATATATATATATATATATGCAATATAAAAAATGAAATAAATTATATATATATATATATATATATATATATATTGGTGGTCACGCTATTTCGAGTCAGTATAACAACTAAGTATATATCAATTTATTTTCCAAAAAGGTTTTTATTTAAATGTCTTAAAAAGTATTTAAAAAAAAAAGAAATATTTCTTACATCATACAAATAGTTTTAGTAATTATATTGATTCGAAATAGCGTGACCACCAATATATAAAATTTATTTCATTTATTTATCCTGCAGTTTGTCAATGCAATGAACGTCTTCCTACCCAAATAAATACAGTCTGAAGACCTACAATGTTCACTGTGTGTTTGATGTCATCATTTTGTCATCTCGTGTAAATACCAGAGATACAAGCTGTTGCTCACGTCTTTATTTAATTAATATCATTGCTAAATATATGTGTGTACTATGTTAGGATATTATTTCTACTACTCGGTACACTTTAATAAAAGGCTTTTTTAAAAAATAAAAAAAAAAAGATTTGTATTTTATACTTCCTAGAGACAAAATTATTTTACATTTTTTGAGTGCAAAATTAATATAAACTAATAAGTATTATACTCAGACGGATAACGGAAGATTAAAAAGGTTCAGTTTTTATTCTTTTTTTTAAGTTTTATACTTTATAATATTGTTGTAACACTGTGTCTTGTTTTTGTTTTGTAAAGTTTATATAGATATTTAAAAAACAACAATAAACCACGCCCACTGTAACAGACCAATGCGTCACGTGAAACACCATTATTTCTCTTCACGATTACTATCTTTATATAAACCAATAAAACAAATATACCAATTTATTTATTAGCTTCAAACTGGATAAAGTTTTAATAAACTGCTTAGAACTTTGGGAAAAAAAAGTGTCTTGTCAACGAGAATTGAAATTGAGGAAAAAAAAGTTGATTCAAATTTCCCAAAAAACATAGATTACAATTTCCCAGACACTGCGCATTAAATAAAAGCGTTTAGAAAAAATAAACACGTATTTTTGTGTCAATATAAATAAAATACACTCACGGGCTGTGCAGTTAGTTTCAGCAAACAGTTATTATATGTTGCATACAATGTAGATGTGAACAAACAAGCATGTAATTTTTAAACGTTCCAGCCATGGATTGCTACAAGCCACATGTGGTGTGACGTCTGTTGTTTACTTGTTTATCAAAACAATTGTTGACCTGTCATGATAACTGTGAGCGTATCGGATTTAATTAATTTTACTGACAGATTGTTTGTCCGAGTGTGTGTGTATATATATATATTCGTAAATAAGTTCAAATGTGTAGGTGTGCGTGTATATAGTAGTATATACATATTTGTAAGAAAGTTCAAGTGTGTATGTTTGTGTGTGTGTTTTATGTGTGTTTGTGTGTATGTTTGTGTGTGTGTGTTTTATGTGTGTTTGTGTGTATGTTTGTGTGTAGGTGTGTGTTTTTATATGTGTTTGTGTGTAGGTGTGTGTGTAGATAATAAACAAAACAACCTCCCAGCATTGTTTGACCCTGTATGTCAGTGTTTCTCAGACTATTTAGTCCTAAGCCTAGACAAACAGATGCCTCCCCGGGATTAACATAATATATAAGTATAGTGGTTCCAAGCTAATCCATGGCGTATGACCTGATAAAGAAGTATAAAGGGACCCAAGGTAATGCATGACAAGTGAACTATCAGAGATAAAAGAGAATTCAATATTAGATCTATTTGATTTTTAAACGGACGTTAGGTGGCTACATTCTGTTCCATTATGTTTTATTTTATTCTTTGTTTACGACTGGGAATGGAATGCTGACTTGGTGGCTGGCAGCACATTTAGAGACAAACATCTTTCATTTTAATAGGAAAATGTTTAGTATGTATCAGCAGGAATTTATATAGGACCTAGCAAAAGCAGATGAATCACTCTCTCAAGTTCACGAAGTTTAAAATGGGTATCTCAATTTAGTTGGGGAAGTAAAGGCGGCTGGGCGTTGTACTAACCACACAACCCCTTTATAGGCCTGATCATAGAAACAGACGAATGCTACACTTCATATGCACCGATGGCCCTATAGGGGTAAGGTAACTTTACTTTTACAATTGTATTGCACTGTAGTAGAGTGACATCCGGTACTTTTCGTGTGTCTGAAAATAAATTGAGTACCACATTGTTATAGCACTCACACAGTGGTCATAGAAAATTGTATTTCAATAGAGGCAAAATGAGCAGGAAATTCCAGATGTCTGTTTGGATACAGTTGACAATGTAAAACAAGGCTTCGACTTAATTTGATCAATCTGGGAAAATAAAAGTTTCATCGGGGCCAATGAAGTTTAGAATTCATCTGTTTCTATAACCTCGTTATATACAGGGATATTGTGTGGTTAGCACTACTGCTCTTTACTCTTTATGGCAGGTTCCAATTTAAAGCTGTAAGGACTTGTGGGACTTGGAATCAACTTTCACCAGGACCTATACACATTCTCCATTCTTCTTTTTATCGCGTGATTCCAAGTAAAGTCACTAAATTATGGTCAGGGTCGTAGATAGCTTCTTTGTGGCGCCCTGTGCGAGTTATATTATTTGGCGCCCCCCCCCCAATCTTAAAATTGCAAAAACATGTTTCAGCGCTCTTTCGGCGCCCCCCCCCCCTTTCCTAGCTCGGCACTCTCTGTGCGCCCACACAACTCGCGGTACCTTTTCTACGCCACTGCCAGTCCATTCCTTGATGTTAGCCATTCTGTTTATTGGGCGGCATCTCTTCCGTGCTCACTCAAAGGTTCCCTGCATTACAGTAATGTATAGTATTATACCCTGCATTATAGTAGTGTATAATATTATACTCTGCATTATAGTATTGTATAGTATTATACCCTGCATTATAGTAGTGTATAATATTATACTCTGCATTATAGTATTGCATAGTATTATACCATGCATTACAGTATTGTATAGTATTATACCCTGCATTACAGTATTGTATAGTATTATACCCTGCATTACAGTATTGTATAGTATTATACCCTGCATTATAGTATTGTATAGTATTATACCCTGCATTACAGTATTGTATAGTATTATACCCTGCATTACAGTATTGTATAGTATTATACCCTGCATTACAGTATTGTATAGTATTATATTCTGCATAGTATCGTATAGTTTTGTAACGCAAGACGTACTTCCAACATGTGGGCGTTTGCGTAATAAAATGATCAATATTTTGATCGATATTATGATCAATATTTAACGATTATTTAAGTATTGAAGGAAGGTCGGAGTTGGGGATGGGGGGTGGGGGGTGGTATAACACAGTGACATGACAGTGACAGTGACAGTGACAGTGACAGTGACAGTGACAGTGACAGTGACATGACAGTGACATGACAGTGACATGACAGTGACATGACAGTGACATGACAGTGACATGACAGTGACATGACAGTGACATGACAGTGACATGACAGTGACATGACAGTGACATGACAGTGACATGACAGTGACATGACAGTGACATGACAGTGACATGACCGTGACATGACAGTGACATGACAGTGACATGACAGTGACATGACAGTGACATGACAGTGACATGACAGTGACATGACAGTGACATGACAGTGACATTTAGAAATACACAAACAAACATGGCATCTAAAAACATCGCAATGTCATGTGTGACGTGCGCCTGAAATCTCCAGCACCCTAAAGTGACATCCTACATCTCGGTAAACATTTGGCAATATTATCTCTCACATCCCCCTCGTCTGGGATGTATTTTTTTGTTTCGCTGTATTTTCTTCCTTCTTAATTTCTTTCACTTCCAACTGCCTTGACTGTGTATATTTTATTTGTCACATTTATCTCTCTCTCTCTCTCTCCCCAACTTCTTCCATCAGTCCATCCAGACTTATCTCCCCCCAGCTCGCTCACATGTAAACTGCCCCGTACACAATGACGGATCTTTGGTTGTGCGTGCACACACACACACACACACACACACACACACATACACACACGCACAAGGGCACACAAACTTACATTAGAAACTTATCTGTAATGTTTACTTCTGTGAAGTGCTAAGGTTTCTTTCTTTACTTTTCACATTTTTTTTTGTTCGGACAAGTAACTTGCAATATAAACAAATGAGGACAAAAAAAAAATCATAATAATAAATGGGGGAAAGGGAAGGGGGCGAGTTTACAGGGGGGGGGCGACTACAATTCAACTTTTAATACAGATAATCCGATAACTGTTTTTATCGTCTGCTTTCTAAGTGGCCTCCCTTTGCCCCCTTCATCTTGATCAAGTCAGAAGTAGACTGGCATTGAAAGAGGAAATAGCCATGTAATTTTGTTTTATTTTTTATGAGTGTGTGAATGTAAAAGTGGAAAATGGGGGGGGGGGGGGCCGGGAACATTACTTGTAAACATTCTCAAATTTTCTTTGTCTCCGATATGTAATGGCGACTGGAATGGTTCGTTACATCTGTGGTTGTGTGGTGGTGGTTGGACAAACGTGTTTGTATCTTTGACTCATTTAGTCTGCTTTTCTGTCTGTATTATATTCTGTCTCTCTTTCCGTTTATCATTATGTCTCTTTTCTGTTTGTCTTTCTGTTTGTCTTTCAATCAGTCTCTTCTTCTGTCTCTTTATTTGTCTTTCTTGTCTTTCTTTCAACCACTGAATCTGCCTGTCTGTTTCATTGTCTTTCTGATCCTCAGTATGTCTCTCTATGTTTCTTGCATTTCTCTGTCTTTCTTTTTGCGTCTCTGTGTTTCCGTCTGTCTGTCTTTCAGTGTCTTTGTCATTCTCTGTATCTCATTTTCTCTTTCTGCCACTCTGTCTTCTTAAGTCTCTCTTTCTCCATCTCTCTTACTCATAAGATACACAAACACACACACTCACACACTCACTCTCACACACACATACTCTCTCTCTCTCTATCACACACACATATACGCACACATACAAACAATCACACACACACACTCACACACACATACTCACACACACACACACACTTACTCATACACACTCACACGCACATACACGCACATACACACATTCGCACACACATACTACTTCCCTTGTATCCCTCTCCTGTCCAACAACAATACTCACAAAGTCAAACATTTTCTCACTGGTTGCAGCCATCTCTCTTGATCACGTGATTGTAATCCGAAAGTACCTGTAGACCTCGTCGCTCCTCTGTAACATTGTCGTCTGCTGCATGTATCAATGTCGTCTGCTGTAGCGCGCGTGTTATGATTGTCTTCATCTCTGCCCAGAAAATCGTCATACGTCTCACACTGGAATACATGTATATTCTGTTGTCTGCTTTTACAGTATCTGCGTTGTCTTGGTTTTACAGTATCTGTTTTTGTCTGCTTTTACAGCATCTGCGTTGTCTGCTGTAAATGTGTGCGTGTGTCTGCCATAGAGCTCGGTATTATAGAATGAATGCCTGGTTCAATGTTGTTTATTTATTTGTTTTCGCTTCTGTTGTTGATTGCGCATGTTTTGAGAGTGATAGTGTAAACAATCAAGTCTTCATCCGTGTGAATGTGGCCTTATGGGGGAGGGGGGGGTCATGACATCCAGGGTTCCAGATACGGCTTTGAAAAAATACGCACTCCCTCTTATTGAATGTCACTTGCGGGGGGGGGGGGGTCATGACCCGTATCTTTGACCCCCTCCCCCCCCCTCCCCACCTCGACTTCCATCAAACAACGAATATATAAGCGACATGGTGCTAATAGTTCTAGTTTTACACTTGTACATGTAACACGCTCAATGCAGACCTGTCACCAACAAATTAGGGTCAGTTATAATATACAGCTTGGCGAAAACGTTTTACAAGAAAAAAAAAAACGAACATCACTGAAAGATCATTTGGATGGGGGGAGGGTGGGTTCTTCTGTAGCATGTTCCACTCTCTCCACTCACGCTTAACTTCCCTCATTTTTCTCCCTCTTCAACTTCCTCCACTCCATTCTCTCCCTCCTATCCCCCCCCCTTTTCCTTCTCTCTATCTCTCTCCATCATCCACTATATTCTCCCCCATCCTAACTCCCCTCACCTCTCTCCCTTTTCAATTCCCCTCCTCCCTAAACTCCTCCCATGTTCTTACATCTATCCGTCTTCCTCTTACCTCCACTCCATTTTCTCAGCCCCCCCCCCTCCTCACATCTATCCATCTCCCTCCTACCTCCGGTCCCATTCCCCCCCCCCTCCTATCAATTTTATCAGACACATTAGTCCTGACACTTCCAGATATTTACAGATATATGTATATTTTTTTGTTTCTCACATTAATAGCTACGAGGAGTTCAAATGTGTGTGTGTGTGTGTGTGTGTGTGTGTGTGTGTGTGTGTGGGAGGGAGGGAGGGAGGGGGGAATCAGGGCTCTGTAGAGATCTTATGAGGGTCAAACTAGTGCTGGAAGTGTCACGTCACATGATGTAAGGCTGGGCGTGACATGTGGCGTCAGTCGCTCAGTTGCAGATGTACCAAGAGGTTGGTGACGTTTCAAAATATATCACGTCATAACCGATTTTTTTTAAAGATACTCTCTAACAACTCTCTTCAATCGGTAAACACAACGTGGCGAGAGTATTGTTCAATTATAGGGCAAGACGATAAAGAGAGGCAGTTAGAGTTGTTAGACAGTAAGTGAGAGAGAGAGAGAGAGAGAGAGAGAGAGAGAGAGAGAAGTACTGTTCTTTTAGGTAAGCAAACTAGGTGGGTGACTAAGTCCCTTCCTCCCGTCCCCATGGTCTAATCAGTTGCCAGCGACCACGGGTAAAAATGGGAGGCCCCAGTTTTCAAAGATTAATTTCAGGCCCAAAACTCACAAGCAGCGACCTTATCGGCCCCCAAATGTACTTTTTTAATATTCTGTTGATATCGCATAGTAACAAGGTCCTGAATAAAAACGTCATGTTTGGCCTCATTACCGATAATCGCCAATATTCTCTAACGTTTCCAACCTCTTCTTCATTGTTTCGCAAACTTTACAGCAGGTTTGAGCTTGGCCTAAATAAATGAAAATAATTCTAAAATGGGAACATATAAACCTTCATAGCCAATCGGTGTGCAAGATGAATGTCGGACATGTGTTGACACGTAAAAAGTGGACATGTGTTTACACGTAAAAAGTGGACATATCTTCTCATTTTGAAACATTCAGGGGAAATCACTCGTCGATGACGAAATAAAAATACTCAGACATACAAAAAAATAGCAGATAGACAAACAGAGAGTATCTCCGGCAAATAGACCGACGACTCAGCGGGCAGAGTACTTGTTAGTCAAACCGACAGACAGACAGACAGATAGACAGGACAGCAGGCCGAATACCAGAAACAGACAGCCACACTACACACACACGAAGTGAATCCGGCAGACAATCGGAGAGATAGAGGGGACCAGTAGACACGGAAACACAGAAATATATAGACAAGCAGACATCAAGACTGATACCAGACAAACAGATATAGACAGACAGTAAGTACGCGCACACTTCTACTGACATTAGATATTTTTTTTTTATGTATTTCATTTCACTGGATCCTTTTAGTTTACAGTTGAACTCTATTGACCTCATTGTCATGACAGGGAGGGAGAGGGGGGGGGGTGGGGAGATGTAGACTTTATAAACTTGTCAAGTGTCATTCAAATCTCTCCCACCCCCACACAACAGTTGTCACAATAGTCTTTACGTGTGTGTGTGTGATAGAGAGAGATAGTGTGAATGTGTGTGTGTGGAGGGGGGAGGGGGTTAGTGTGGAGCAAACAGCATGATCGCTAATCAAGACCACATTTATTCATCGACTTGAATTTGTTTGTGTATAGATAGATAGATAGATAGATAGATAGATAGATAGATAGATAGATAGATAGATAGATAGATAGATAGATAGATAGATAGATAGATGATAGATAGATAGATAGATAGATAGATAGATAGATAGATAGATAGATAGATAGATAGATAGATAGATAGATAGATAGATAGATAGATAGATAGATAGATAGATAGATAGATAGATAGATAGATAGATAGATAGATAGATAGATAGATGTTGTATGGTGTGTATGTGTTTGTGACATGGGGAGGGGGATATTTAAACACGTTGCATCCTCCCCTGGGGCACCCATCTCCCAGAGAGTTCACTAACGTGAACCCGACATCAGTATCTCCGCCATCTACGACCTCACCCCCCCCCTAACCCCGTACCCATCCCCTCAGCGCCACCCATCCAGCCGACGACGCAGTCTCCCTGTAACAAATATGTTACAGCGTGTTTAGCAATCTGTTATCATTTCTGAGGAGTCTATGATAAGTCTTATCATGGCCAGTGATGATAAGTCTTATCATGGCCAGCGATGATAAGCCGCTTAAGTTAAGCTAGTTTCTCCCCCCTGGACGCAAGTTAGACATATGCATATACTTGTCACGTAAATACGCCCTGAATGGTTTACTTCCTCCATTAACCCATGAGTGCACGGCTACGGTGTGGCGTCTCGAGGTGGCTCCCGAATGGGGGCGCCCGGGAGAAGTGGGTGAGTATAGGAATGTGACTTATTGAGTGTTCCCTTCCCCTCCTACCCTTTCCACACACACACACACACATACACGCACACACGCACACCGCAGTCTAAATGCGTAGTAAAAAACATATTTATGATTTTTTTTTTTTAAATGAACTAAAAACAAAGTGAAATGGAGTTGAGTCAATTACCGTGTTTACTCACATAAATTCGCTCGTGTAGCAGTTGTATGATTAAAAACTGTATACAACATTACCTGGTACAGCTTAATACAATATGAATGTTATAAACGCAATAGAAATTAATAATATATTTGAGGAAACTATACCACAAATGTAAACTATCTTTTTTTTTTTAAAATCATAGTAATGCATAAAGACACATAAAAAAGATATAGCACGGTACTAGCTGCCCAAAGCAGGCGAAAGTAAATGAACCCCTTGTTAGTTTAGTGCCACAAACAAAACCGACTGTGTCACTAGGTTTACTTTACAAACTCTTACCATATCGCTGCGTCCCACTGCATAACTTTTCCCCGTACCCTTTGAGCACCGCGGGTTTTTTTTTTTTACTTTTGCAAAATGTTGCAATCAGTTTTTTTTAAACTTCTCGATGTTCCATCAAGCTGAAATGTATCGATAACCGTGCACAATCGTCAGATATTGAGAATCGATTAATCAACAGCTTGTAAACTTTCGAAACTGAAAGCACTAATTTGAAAATAAAAGTGTTAAAAACACATTTATTTGATCATCCCTTCTTTACCGGACCCCCCTTCTCACCACCACCACCCTTCCCCCTTTCCCTAGCCCTCCAACGGAGCAGATCAAAACAAATAGCACTGAAGGATAGAAACAGGTGAACTGAAATCAATAATAATCAAGTCATCAATAGCCTTCAAAAAGAAACACAACCAGTAAGAAGTTGATCAAAACAAAATGAGGAATGTAAATAATACAAAACTAAATCTAGTCCGCATGGTCTCTTTTCAGGTATATAAATAAACTCCACATGGTTTCTATTCAGGTTTATATATAAATTCCACATGGTTTCTCTTCAGGTTTATATATAAACTCCACATGGTTTCTTTTCGGGTTTATATATAAACTCCACATGGTTTCTGTTTGGGTTTATATATAAATTCCACATGGTTTCTTTTCGGGTTTATATATAAACTCCACATGGTTTCTGTTTGGGTTTATAAATAAACTCCACACGGTTTCTCTTCAAGTCTATATATATAAATTCCACATGGTTTCTCTTCAGGTCTATAAATATAAATTCCACATGGTTTCTTTTCGGGTTTATATATAAATTCCACATGGTTTCTTTTCGGGTTTATATATAAACTCCACACGGTTTCTCTTCAAGTCTATATATATATAAATTCCACATGGTTTCTCTTCAAGTCTATATATATATAAATTCCACATGGTTTCTCTTCAGGTCTATAAATGTAAATTCCACATGGTTTCTCTTCGGTACTATATATAAATTACGCATGGTTTCTATTCAGGTCTATATATAAACTCCACATGGTTTCTGTTTTGGGTTTAGAACGTCAAACATTTACATCTTATCTTAAATAATAGACTCTGTGGACAAGGAATATTTGACAAACAATAAAAATATCTTTTAAAAAATAAAGAGAAGCAAAAAACTGGGTTGGAAGTCAATAGTTGGTCAATACTTTCCATTCCAGTTAAGCTGCTAATAAATATGTTCATTTTAAAAAGTTTGCTCAGCCAATGGTCAATAATATAGATCGTTAAAATAAATAGTTAACATTTATGTTTAACATGCATAGTTGGCAATAGTCTTGTCACATTCCTCTCTTGAATTTCTGCTCCATTCAAATAGATGAATGATTCTCAAACATTGAGCGATTGACGACCTACAAGGAAACATTTGTTGCCACCCACATGTAATGCAAAAAAAAAAAACAAAGTAAACATTTGTATTGATTTTAAATATTCTCGATTGTGTTAACACTTTAATTTTTTGTGACCCGCAAAGGGGGGGGGGGGGTCGAGATGTACACAGTAAGAGAACCACTGAGTGTCGTCTGACTGAAACTGGAGAGTGACGTAGTAGAGCGAGACGCCGTCTGAAGGGAAACAGGCATATTTAATATTTACGTACTGCAATTTGGTACTGCCATGGGGAGGAATTGTTAAAACGCCCCCCCTGTCGCTAGATACGTTAATGTCTACTTGTATTATCTATTAATTATAACTGAATCTCTCTACTAGTTAGATATCAGTTGAGAAATTATTTAAATAACACTTCATTTCAAATTAAATCTACTGTAACAGACTCATGAGAGATGGGAAACAAACGAGTAAAACGTCATAGCCGTTATGGGCAGATTGTGCAAGTCTTATGAGCAGAGGTGGATTTAACGGAGGGTGCACCGGGTGTGTGTGTGTGTGTGCCCAGAGAGTCCCGACTTCTTTAAATTTTTTTTTTGGGGGGGGGGCCCATCTGTTTTTTTTTTTTGCCTAGGGCCTCAACCGACCAAAGTCCGCAGCTGCTTATGAGTTTAAATATTTACATACATAAATATAACATTTGCTTTAGGAGCCATTTGGGCTTGATCGGACACGGCGTATCTATTTATTTATCGGGCGCAGAGGCGGAGTAACACCCCATGCGGTTCCTATAATCCTATAGGCAGCAAATGTTACCGTGGGGGGGGGGGCAAATAACAAGCTAACAGATTTCTGCTGTGAGAGCAGGGCCCCCCCCCCCACAAACCGCGGGGCCCGTAGTAGTGTTCCTGTTACTAGACTGATACGTCACTGACCGGGCGAGCCCGCCAGATCGATGGCTTCCCGTCTTGAACGCTCGAGTTTTTTTTTTCCCCCCACTATGGCAACGAATGAATCTGGTAACAAAATGAACTGACCGAGATTTCCGCGACACAAGATTCTGATGGCGCTGTTTAATTGTGGAGGGCGGTGCTATGTCTTAACAGTCCGCTTGCTCATGTTTTGTCTTGAACTGCGATCAATAAACCTTCCAGGTCTGGAACCACAATTCAATTTTTTTTTTGTATCCTGGCGTCTGCTGATTCTAGTCCCCGCCCACACGCCTTTCAACTCCCTGGAGATTCTTTGCTCGGTAACCAAAAAAAAAACAAAACCGCTCGCTCTCGCAGTCAGCACGAGAAAAAGAAAAATCCCCCCCCCCTCTATTTTTTTTTTTAAATAGTTTCCTTCACCCAATCCGAGCGTGCGACTCTTTCACTGCATCCTCACGAGACTTGACGTAACTCTTCACACCATTGGTTGGAAGGGTAAATGACTGTAACTCCTCCCTGCGAACCGCCCCACTTGTGATAACATTCGACGAATCGTGGAAGAGTGCGATATCTTCGAATGACGCAGTCCCCCCGGGAGGGATAAAGAAGTTTCCAAATACAGCCCTTTGCCTCCAGCGCAAGGAGAGTTTCTACCCTCCCTCCCCCTCCTTTACACCCTGTCTTAAAAAAAAGATTAGACCAGAAATACATTTATTTTGGTCTTGTGTTAGTGTGTTTCGTCTCCATTGCACTCAGAGAGTTTTAAAAAGTAAAAAAAAAACACACACACACATAGGATTAGAGAGTATTTTCTTTTTTTTTACAAACATTGAGATAATGAAGGCAGTGGATTCACTGGGATTATCTGGAAGTTCGTCTAGCAACAAAGCAACAATCTTGAAAGCCCTATGCGAGGATTTAAGTGTATCTATGTAAAGTGTTTAGATATGTTATATAGACAAGAAAGTTTACATTAAACAACTGGAGTTGTTAACATTAAAATAAAAAAAAAGGGACAGAAAGAGATCATACGTTTCAAAAGATATATATATACAAACAATAATATTGTAATCTAAACTAATCTGTTGAATGCATCCTGTCTGTGGGTGAGTATTGCGGATTCTATTCTGCTCACTCGAGTGTGTGTACCAGGATCACGTATTCAGGTATGTTTTTGTTTACATTACATTAAAAACACTTTTATTTATTTGTGCATTGGCTAGTGCGACATTACTGATAAAGCTTGCAACAATGTTAAAAGAATAATAAACTTTTATAATATGACCGAGTAAATAGTGGATGCAGGCTTACACTTACACTCATATCTTAGCCATGGAGCAAAACATAACATTGTACCAACACAATTTTCCTTGAATATAACTTAGCCATGGAACAAACATAACATTGTACCAACACAATTTTCCTTGAATATAACTTAGCCATGGAACAAACATAACATTGTACCAACACAATTTTCCTTGAATATAACTTTGCCTTTGCTTATTTATACAATAATTTGTAAATTTTTTTTTAATTTTTTTTTTTGCCAATTACATTAGTTCTATATAATTTATAAATGTAATTCTACCTTTATTTTTTCTTTGAACTAATTGTATACAATTTGAGCTGAATAAAATTACAAGGAGGCACAAAGATGATTTCTATTTCATTAACCAATGACTTATTTATTGTTTGACGGGTTGCCCGGGGGCTAGGGCTATAGAAACAAATCAATGTTATTAATTGTATGAAAAGTATTAATGTTAGCATGGTGTGCATGCACTGTGGACATTTTTAGTGTAATCCCAAAAGTATTATACAAGTAAGTCTGATGCGTGTACCATAGTGCCTGGCATTGGGCAACTTACTGGACCTAGGTTAAAGGTGTCTGTACCGGACGCGCGCCCTACCACCCCTCCCCTCCCCCCCCCCCACCTTTTCTCAAAAAAACGCAAAATTTACAGTTTTATCATTATTATTATATTTATAAACAGATCCGTCCCAAAAATAACATCATGCACCCGAGGCCTAAATAGTACGAGACCCCTCTCTGACCTAGATATATTCGCCCCTGGCTTAGTGTCGGGGAACCTATCTTGGTATTTTCAATATATAGTATTTTTAGAAAATCAAAAAAACAGTTGTAATTGATGGGTTTTAATCGATGATCAAGCTAGGTTCTCTGAATTATGACAAGTTCATTAAAATTGATGTTTGATTATTATCGGTTTAGTTAGAAGAGAAACTTTGTCATGAACAATGTTTGCATTTATTGATGATATCAAAATAACCACTGCCACAGGTAATGATGTCCTAATTATCAAGATAACTGGTTGAAATTTCATCATGATGTCCGGTTAAATTTACATCAAGATGGCTGACTAAATGCTCTCTTAATATCCCCAAAACATTCAAACCAAATTTATGTTTTCAAGTATTCAATTGCGTATCGCATATGTCTTGATTTTACCCCCCCCCCTCCCCTACACCCATGTGTAACGCTTTTTTACCACCCTAGACACTGTGTGTTACATTTCGGCATTTCTTCCCCCCCCCACCCCCCGAAGACATTACATGATGACCTCACTCTTCTCGATATAGCGTCACCTATGCCAATGTTCCGTTCTAAATTACGGAGATAATGTGTCACTCATTCCAGACCCTGACACAGTGGCGTAGCGAGCTTAACTCGCGCGCGGGGCACAATACCTTTTCAGCGCCCCCCCCTTTCGAGAACCATATAATATTATATTAAAATATATACCATTTGGTGCCCCTTTGTGAGTAGCGCCCGAGACATGATGCCCTTTGCCCCCTCACTACGCCACTGCCCTGACTCCGTCCATACATCTCTTTACTTCAGATTTAACGACTGGTAAGTCAAGTCACAGATTTAAAAAAGACTGGAATCAGTCACGACAATTTGTCTATTCATTATTTTCATCAACGGTTCCGAAAGTTCATTTCCAGGGCTCCATGGACATTCCGGCACGCGGATACGCCTTCATAAACAACATAACTGGCTAAACAATTGGAATGTTTATTTGAAGGTTAACCAGCATTCATTTGAAGTATAACTTTTAATTACGGCCCCGTTCGTTGACGCATGGGCTAGGCCTCCCACTCAGAAGAATAACCGCTCCTTGCCTAAAATACTCCATACATTTTACTTTGTGGTAAATGGAACTAATGTAAATGGAACTAATGTAAATGGAACTAATGTAAATGGAACTAATGTAAATGGAACTAATGTAAATGGAACTAATGTAAATGGAACTAATACATCAATAGCCGCTAGGTCAAACTAACAATATGTGAACTCAAAATGTTACTATTGAGATGTTTTAACTCTCGCAATTACACTTTCCTTATATATATATATATATACATATATATATATATATATATATATATATATATATATATATTATAACAGTAGTGTGTTTGAGACTAATGTCTTATAATTGTCATATTGTGATACAATGATACATTTCTTAAAATATAAATACGAATAATTACAAATTCATTCTTATTTCAACAAAATTGGCATATGTTTATTACCTCTTAATGCTTATAGTTTTAAATTACTCAGAGACATGCGCAGTAAAAAAGATTCCAACAGTTCAAAAGTCATCTCTAGAATGAATGAATGTTAGGAGGTTGTCGTTTCAGCTATTAAATATCTGGATCCTGACAATTTAAACAAAAAAAAGTAATTAGCTAACAATATTCTAATTGTGTCAAACAACCTCCGTGCCAAGTGTTGTGAATCCTAATTCGGCGTTACGGGTCTTAATAGGTTAAAAATTGTATGCCACATGCAAAGTTCTATGTTTGTCTGTCTATTTATATATATATATACAGTGGATTCCGCTTAATTGGGACACCGCTTAATTGGGAGAGCCGCTTATTTGGGACAAATCTCAAAGAAACCAAACCAAGAAGTCAATAGTAAATGTGTATGTTTAATTGGGACAGCCGCTTAATTGGGACAAAAAGCCCCGGTCCCGATGTGTCCCAATTAAGCGGAATCGACTGTATATATATATTTCCATGTTCACTTTCGTATCTTTTATAACAACATTGTTTTGTTTTGATATTAATTGTTCAAGGCGATGTAAATTGTTAAAATTCTCGATTTAAAAAAAAAAAAATAATTTAAGATTAATGTATTAAAAACTATCACCAATTATTTAGGGAAAGTGAAATGGCGGGTGGTAATACAAGAAAAAAGATTGTTTACTCCAATCTGAAATGAGATACTTTAAGAATCGCATAATGATAATAATAAATCATTTCAATGATGGTAACCTTCATATGAAACACGTTAGTAAACAATCATACACACACACTCACACGTCTCTGTTTCTACAATCATAAAATATCTCTGTTTCTACAATTATAAAGCATCTCTGTTTTGAAGATCATAAAACTTTCCTGTTTCTACAATCATAAAATATCTCTGTTTCTACAATCATAAAGCATCTCTGTTTTGAAGATCATAAAACTTTTCTGTTTCTACAATCATAAAATGCCTGTTTCTACAATCATAAAATATCCCTGTTTCTACAATCATAAAACATCTCTGTTTCTACATTCATAAATCGTATCTGTTTCTACAATCATAAAATGTCTGTTTCTACAATGATAAAATATCTCTGTTTCTACAATCATAAAACATCTCTGTTTCTACATTCATAAATCGTATCTGTTTCTACAATCATAAACAAAGTCTCTGTTTCTACAATCATATCACGTAGCACTAATATTTGAACGTTCGATTTGTTCCCAAGTCACAGAGTTGTTTGTTTATTCTGTGTACTTCAAGACTGTAATAAGAAAATATCGGATAGTACAATCATAGCAGTACTTAGTGAGGGCGGGCCCAGAATTAGGTCAGTGAGAGCCGAACTACAGGTGACTAAACTAGACTTTGTAATGAAATATCAGAACAAAACTTATTCAATTAGGTGTCTGACCCCCCCCCCCTGTTGACTAGTGTGTAGTGTTGTGTTTGACCGCCGTTGATTTAGTGTGTAGTGTTGTGTTTGACCCCCGTTGATTTAGTGCGTAGTGTTGTGTTTGACCGCCGTTGATTTAGTGTGTAGTGTTGTGTTTGACCCCCGTTGATTTAGTGTGTAGTGTTGTGTTTGGCCTCGTTGATTTAGTGTGTAGTGTTGTGTTTGACCCCCATTGATTTAGTGCGTAGTGTTGTGTTTGACCCCCGTTGATTTAGTGTGTAGTGTTGTGTTTGGCCCCCGTTGATTTAGTGTGTAGTGTTGTGTTTGACCCCCGTTGATTTAGTGTGTAGTGTTGCGTTTGCCCCCCATTGATTTAGTGCGTAGTGTTGTGTTTGACCGCCGTTGATTTAGTGCATAGTGTTGTGTTTGACCCCCGTTGATTTAGTGTGTAGTGTTGCGTTTGCCCCCCATTGATTTAGTGCGTAGTGTTGTGTTTGACCGCCGTTGATTTAGTGCATAGTGTTGTGTTTGACCCCCGTTGATTTAGTGTGTAGTGTTGCGTTTGCCCCCCATTGATTTAGTGCGTAGTGTTGTGTTTGACCGCCGTTGATTTAGTGCATAGTGTTGTGTTTGACCTCCGTTGATTTAGTGCGTAGTGTTGTATTTCACCTCCGTTGATTTAGTGTGTAGTGTTATGTTTGACCCCCCCCCCCCGGTTGACTAGTGTGTAGTGTTGTGTTTGGCGCCGTTGATTTAGTGTGTAGTGTTGTGTTTGACCCCCGTTGATTTAGTGTGTAGTGTTGTGTTTGACCCCCGTTGATTTTTTGTGTAGTGTTGTGTTTGACCTCCCCCCCCCGTTGACTAGTGTGTAGTGTTGTGTTTGACCCCCGTTGATTTAGTGTTAAGTGTTGTGTTAATATGACGCTGTGTAACTGTATTAGTGTGTTCTTTATCTGTGTGACAGTGTAGGTGCCTGGACCGTGAGTGTTTGTTTTCCCTTCAGTCATGACCCGGTCTTAAAATACTCGGTAATCCTTGACTTTATTTCTGGTTTACAGATATTTCAGAATTTTAAACATTTTCACATCACGCAAACAATGTATCCAGATTGAGCTACTTTTTTTGTGCCGATTCGCTAATTTTTTGGTGCTATATACTACAAATAACGTTCCTAAGTAGCGCGAAAAATGAAATGTTTTGACTATAAAATTTAAAAGAGCAAAAAAAAAATAATAAATCTGTGCGCTACTTTGTGCTACTTTTTTTTTAAATTAGGTTTAGCGTAAAGTTGGTCTAAAACTTTCTGGCGACACCGCAGGCACAACGGTTCACTTCCCACAACACTCTAATGGCTACTTTTTATCTATTTTTACAACCCCTTGCGTATACACTTTTGAGAACCACTGTGACATTGTGCCCCTCCCCCTCGTGCGCACATTACCTAATGCTGAGGCCAATTTTAAACAAAAAAAAATTAACCAATTAAATCGTAAAACCAAAAAAAAAAGAAAACTCTAGCAGACGCAGTGGGGTTAAGTCTGTTTTATTACCTCCCGCGTTTTGTAAGCGTGAAAGAAAATTCCAGAACTTTTCATCATCTCACTCTGAAATTGTACTATGGTGACTCCCCGTGGTTACTCCCATGAAATGGCGCCGTGGACCAATCATACACAATAAGGAGAGAAAGAAGGAGACAGGGAGAGAGAGAGAGAGATACGCGAGAAAGTAATTTCCACATGTTGTAAACAGAATGTATGTATGTAACATTGTATGAATGGTGTTTATTGTAAACAGAATGTATGTATGTAACATTGTATGAATGGGTATTGTAAACAGAATGTATGTATGTAACATTGTATGAATGGGTATTGTAAACAGAATGTATGTATGTAACATTGTATGAATGGGTGTTGTAAACAGAATGTATGTATGTAACATTGTATGAATGGGTGTTGTAAACAGAATGGTATGTATGTAACATTGTATGAATGGGTGTTGTAAACAGAATGTATGTATGTAACATTGTATGAAGGGGTGTTGTAAACAGAATGGTACGTATGTAACATTGTATGAATGGGTGTTTAAACAGAATGTATGTAACCTTATATTCGGTCTTTTTATTATTTTAACAAATGCATTGACTTATTGTCGGTTAGTTATGTCCTTAGTTAACTATTCTCTCTAATAATTAGAATTAAGCCAATCACTGGATGTATGTTCTAAATCAGAGTATGGTTAATAGTAAACAATAAACAAACCAGTTAAATTATTAGTTGATTTTATTTTAAAATATATTCATAGTTTTTCAGACTTAGCTTCGCTAAACTCTTTTTATGTTACAGCTGTGAATTTTGTTCAAATCGGTTGATAGTTTAAAATTTGTTAATTTTATTTTGTTGTAGAGCTGTATAAAGATATATAGAAATTTATTATATATTTATTTATAAATTTATTATAATTATGAACTTCGAACAAAACGTTTAAAAAAAAACGTGAAACCAATTATAGCTTTGATTTTACTAAACATTTTTAAAAATCCCTGGTATGATAAACAAGAAATGAGGTTAAATAAAACAACGTCCAGACAGAGAGACTTACATAAAAACGGACTAACTACTTACTACGTAAAAAAATGAGACCAAAATTAAAAACATGAAAGTATGATAACACAAAACAAACTATTTCAACAGAAAGAAACATAAAAAAAACAATAAAAACAGTGTGTTATTTTTCAGAAATGTGGGTAACACGTGTTTGTAACAAGTTAAATAAGTAATAGTGGAAAACGTAGAATGTGGCATTATTGTTATTTTGTGAAAATAAACATAATATATTATTTAAAAATATAAAAAAACCTTAAAACCTGACTTTAAGTTGGGGAAGTAAAGGCGGCTGGGCGTTGTGCTAACCACACAACCCCTTCATATGCCGAGGTTATAGAAACAGATGAATTCTACACCTCATCTGCCCCGATGGCCCGTTAGGACTAAGGGAACTTTACTATTATTTACAAATAGGATTTTTAAAAAAGATTAACACATTTCTTGGGTTTTACTGTCCCTCACTTTGTTTTTTTGTTTTTTTTTTAATTGCTGTTGACCTACTTTTATTTGATACATCGTCCATTTGTTATTCTCAGTTGAACTCTGTCAGTGTTATCTCAGACTGGTCAACTGTCTCGGTAATCGATTCCGAGGGTATCGATCCCATCGCGTCTGATTATCAGCTGTCGGAATATGATAAAAGAATAACATAACGGTCGATACCGCTGGCTGTGTCTGTCGGTGGTAATTAATAATTCAGTTCTCGCTTAAAATTTAAAAAATAAAGAAACAAAATTTTTCAACACAAATCCATTCATTTTTAGCAAGCATACACGCACACACATACACACAAGTACAGAGTGAACAACAACGTCTTTTGTCTTAAGTCTTAGTGTACACAATGACGTCACTGATCCAAGAGTTAGACAAAATTCACTTCCGGGGATGAAAATAAAGAAAAAGTGTTGATTCTGGGTTAGGGTGGTAGGGGATAGTTGGGGATAGTTGGGGATGGTAGGGGATAGTTGGGGATGGTAGAGGATAGTTGGGGATGGTAGGGGATAGTTGGGGATGGTAGAGGATAGTTGGGGATGATAGGGGATAGTTGGGGGTGGTAGGGGATAGCTGGGGATGGTAAGTATAGTTGGGGATGGTAGGGAATAGTTGGGGATGGTAGGGGATAGTTGGGGATGTATGTAATTTTTTGGGGATGGTAGGGGATAGTTGGGGATGGTAGGGGATAGTTGAGGATGGTAGGGGATAGTCGGGGATGGTAGGGGATAGTT
>JAGDYQ010000023.1:1969164-1997830 GCA_021962125.1 Bulinus truncatus | reverse complement strand
ACATTTAAAGTGTGTTTGAATCAGGTTAAGCGATAACTCCCCAAATAAAATGCAATCAGAAATTTTGCGAATGAATCCATTTATATCTGATGCATTTAATATAATTTTGTATTGATTGTTATTATCCATAATGATTGTTCTGTGCGTTAACACTTACACACACACATTTCTAAAAAAAAAATTAGGTAAATTATAACATAATGTGTAATTGATCTGTGAGTTCGATGTGAGGATGTGATATTGTTTTCTTAAATCCTATAAACCCCACTTCTGTGGTCTGTTTTTTGCAGTGCCCTTCTTTATTCCTCCCATCCCCCTCCCTCACCATATCCGATGTGTCAATGGCCATGGAGGCACCACGTGACACGTGAAGGGAGACAAGCTATATATAGATAAGTCGCACGATGTTTCATCATGCCCCTTGTTTCAGATCTTTATATTCATGTGTACACTTACCCCGTGAAGTTTGTAGTACAGGCCACAGGCGTTACACACGGGCTCCCCTTCGTTGCTCCTACGCCACAGGGTGGTGGTGGACGTGTGGCAGTTGGCACAGGACAGACCCACGCGGCGTGACGCTGACTGTGAAGACAAAAGTACAAGTCTCAAACCAGGGGGCGGGAAAATAACAACGGGTCAGTTATTAAAAAAAAAAAGTCTTTGACCAGAGATAAAATAAATGAACAGGCAAAGAAAAGAGTAATAGTATGACGTAATGGTCGTTTATCTTTTAAGTACATGGTAGGGAAACTACGGTCTGGGGGCCATGTGCCCCCGAAAACTATTTGTGTTTTGAAGTGTATGTTAAAAAAATAATAAATTAGTTAATATCAACATTTCATCTGACATATATTTGATATGTCCAATAGACGTACCCATTTTGACCCGCGGTTCAAATAATTTGCCCACCCTTGGCTAATTGGTTGATACCAACACTTTATGTATCATATATTCGATCCAGCGCTTGTGTCTAATTTGAAGTATCCATTGTGGCCCGCGGTTAAAAAATGTGCCCACCCTACTTATAATAGGTTAATATCAACTAATATTGCTATTCGCGTACACGTTAATGTTTTATTTATATTTTTTTTCTTTGTAAAATGGATTTGATTAGGAATTGAGACCAATTAGTTGTAAATAATAAAAGTTGAAGTAACTGTTAATGTCATGGTCTGCAGACACTTTGATTTTAAAAGACTAAACAAGAGTTTTATAAAGTCATTAGTTCAGTCAAATAATTGTCGAACAAATTGAGTTCATTTTATGAGGAAAACAATATTTTTTTCTAGCCATCAATGTGAATTATTCAATGAGTCTTTGTGAATGATTCAGTAAGTCAATGTGAGTTATTCAATGAGTCATTGCAAATGATTCAATGAGTCCAACCGAGAGATCAAACAGGTTAGTGTGATCGATCTAACAAGTCCATGTGAGTGATTCAATAAGTCACTGTGAGTAAATCAGTAAGTCAATGTGAGTGATTCAATGAGTCTTTGTGAATGATTCAGTAAGTCAATGTGAGTTATTCAATGAGTCATTGCAAATGATTCAATGAGTCCAACCGAGAGATCAAACAGGTTAGTGTGATCGATCTAACAAGTTCGTGTGAGTGATTCAATAATTCACTGTTGTGAGTGATTCAACATGATTCAAGCGAGACAACAGTTTTAATAAAAGAATGCCACTCACCAGTCGCCTCTGTGGTTTGACCAGTGGACGGTTCAGCCCATTCATCTTGTGGTAAAGTCCACACGCGTTGCACAGGTAGTGTCCAGTGCCATCCCGGCGCCACAGGGGCGTGGAGATGGAGCCACAGTTGACACATTCCCGCCCCTCCAGGTCCGCCCAGTACTCTTGACCATCTACACAGAGGAAATAAAATTAGAATATCAACAGGTGGATCAAATTATGACTCATTTAGTCACGTCGTACACGGGTTTAGGTTTTGTTTGCCAGTTTAGACATGTTAATGTAAAATGTGAGTAAAAATAATTAAAAAACAGACACTTAAAAGAAACAGGCCAATATGATACAAAAAGGTATCCAAACAAAATGGTATCCGGACAAAACCCCCACGGACAAACCCCCTTGCGGACATAACCCCCAGCGGACAAAACCCCAAAAATATTAAGATCGAATTTAATTCTTTATTATTGATACTTTTAAAACCCCCAGCGGACAAAACCCCCAGTGGACAAAACCCTCACGGACAAAACACCAACGGACCAACCCCCAGCGGACAAAACCCCCAGCGGACAAAACCCCCAGCGGACAAAACCCCCAGCGGACATAACCGTATAAAACAGACCAACTCACAAGCCATGACAGACAGACAGACAGACAGACAGACAGACCCACACGCCATGAAATAAAAACGCAGCAAAATATTTTTTTTTTCAAATTTCTTTTCAGATTAAGAAGAACATTTGTAAATGAACTGAAAATGAATACACTGTTACATGAACTATTATTACTGACAAAATAATATAATACAAGTGTGTGGTGTGAAATTTGCCGGGACCCGTGAATAGTTTTCAAAACATGTATGAGGACGGCCTAATAAAAAACCCGTGGAGTTATATACTTGATTAACACGAGCCACAGTATTATTGCATGATCAGAAAAAAACTGAGAGTTGCGCTATTTGGTCTCTTCTTCAAATAAACTTTTTTTGGTGAGTTCTCCTAAACTTCTTTCTATAGCATGGGAAGGTTAAAAAAATATTTACCACCGTCTGATGCCATTGACGTGACGTAACAGATACGTCAATTACAATTTCCACGCAGAGTCAATGACGTAATTTGGTTACCCCCCCCCCCCGTATGTACTCTCACGTCAGCCGATAGAAGGAAATATTTTACAACAGGAAACTGATACATGCTAATCGGCTGACACAGTTTTATTACACCTTGACCAATGAATGGGAGTCTACATTCAAATATAAATGCAGACTTTAACTAAAGTGAACAAATATCACTGGGAAATATGTAATGTTTTAAATAGAGCTCTTTTGTTAATTCCAAGATGACAAGTTTAAGTACCTAATGCTAATAGTACTTTTCACTTGCAATGCATTTCACTATTTTTTAAATCAAATTTGACATGAAGTGGCACGCTAAAGAAATAATCACCATAACAAAGTCTGTCCGATGTTAAACAATCGTCTGTTTCAAGTTAAACTACAGTCTGTTTTATGTTTATCTACAGTGTGTTTTATGTTAAACTACAGTCTGTTTTATATTAAACCATAGTCTGTTTTATGTTAATCTACGGTCTGTTTTATGTTAAACCACAGTATGTTTTATGTTAAACCATGGTCTGCTTCAGTTGAAACTTTAGTCTGTTTTATGTTAAACTGTAGTCTGTCCAATGCTAAAAAGATATATCAAGTGGTGATGTCCATATGCCCAGTGGTATTGTCCATATGCCCAGTCGTATTGTCCATATGTCCAGTGGTATTGTCCATATGCCCAGTGGTATTGTCCATATGCCCAGTGGTGTTGTATTAGGTTGTTGACAAGGACATTGAATTGGAGAAAACAATGTTGTTGTTTTGTTGGTATGGATACAACGTCAAAATCCAGCGATTCATTCACCCAACCCACAAATGCAGATATTGTCAAGTCATGGTAATAACAGTTTTACTTAGGAACATTAAAAAAAACAATTCACAAAAGCATCGAAATTATAACATTTCAGATCTATTTGTTAACCCTTTTTTATTTGATTTGGGATAAACTTGAGGTAACATTCTACTTGGAACATTCTACTTGGAACATTCTTGTTCAAAACGTAAATTTCTAAAAAAAACTTTGAAACATTTTTTTTACGTCGTTGTTTGCTAATGTGTTTGTGTTCTGCTGTATTTTTTTTTGTGTGTGTCTAATAATAAAAACTCACGCCATACACACCTACATGTACACAAGTACCTAAAGTGATGTACACAACTTCCCCTGGGATACGACCAATCAAAACCACGGATACATTTTCCTTCTCGCGTTACTCGAGGGAGATGTCCATTATTTCTCCATCTTTTGAACGCGGCGCTCGCAAGGGAAAACACTCCCAAGAGCAAATGCGAAATCACCATTGAGTTATTTGTCCCTGGCGAGCTTTAAGGGCAGAGGGGGGTGCAATTCGGACGAAATTAAAACCAAAAAAATCCAACAGGCCAATTTTTTTCCCCCTGCTCACCTTCCAGCCCTATTCCGTTTCAACTGAGCGACAGATATTTTTCATAATGGGGTTCGTTGCCAATGGTCCGAGAAGATTATTCTGAGAATCATTTTAAAAAACGAATCCGCAAAGCTCTTTCAAGTGATTACAAGGACAGACCTGACTCAATGTTTCTCTACCAGCCAAATGTGTAAACACATTCAGTAAAGTAAAAACATCCACAACATTTAGCCGAACTCTGTTTTTTATCACAATTATTTAATTATTTAGATTAAAATCAATTCTAATTATCCACGTTTGGAAAGAATTTCTAGTTTCCGTTAAAAGAAAATAAAATCTTATTTCAAATGTCCTCTTATGAATTAATTCCTAAGTTCCACTCATTAGAAAGTCAATGCAAAGCTCTACCTATTAAAGGGTTTGTTCTACTAATTCAAGTATTATCTTTTAAAGCCAACATAACACTTTATGAACTCCATAAGTAAATTGCTTGAATTTGTTACCACCATGTAGCCAGGATGCCGTCCCTGGTTTCCATCATATAACCAGAATGCCTGACCTGGTTACCACCATATAGCCAGAGTGCCTGACCTGGTTTCCATCATATAGCCAGAGTGCCAATTTCCATCATATAGCCAGAGTGCCTGACCTGGTTACCACCATATAGCCAGAGTGCCTGACCTGGTTACCACCATATAGCCAGAGTTCCTGACCTGGTTACCACCATATAGCCAGAGTGCCTGACCTAGTTACCACCATATAGCCAGAGTGCCAATTTCCATCATATAGCCAGAGTGCCTGACCTGGTTACCACCATAAAGCCAGAGTGCCGGTACTAGTGACCAACCTTATAGCCAGAGCACCGTCCCTATCAACTCACTGTCTTCGGTTATAAAGGTGCCATAGATATTTCCAAGCGAACCACAATGATTACAAGGTCATGCATTGAGATTCACCACGACTGTGTCCAGCTGACAGATACAAGTTATTAACTCCCGAAACGCTGAGATCCAATTTGATCATATTTCTGATAACAACCCTAATATCATATCAGCCTAACATAAACAAATAATGAAATAAATAAGCAAAATTAAATAACTTATAAATGAAATAACTCATGTCAATTAACTCGTGTACAAACAAACTTTCAATTTTACGAGACCATAGGATGCCCAACCAGATTTACTAACAAAACAGGTCTACATTCTCACCCCCCCATCCCAGACCCTTTCCAACCCCCCCCCCACACACACACGGATACACACACCAATTTTGTTTGCTTCGAACCTGGTTTTTTTTTTGTTTTGTTTGTTCGCTCCTTCTTAAAACTTCACGCCCGTGCAACAGGTGAGGGCGGCCCTCCATCATTCACTCAGATCTTTTTGTTTCAGGTCTTTTGATTAAGGTCTTAATTACTTAATAGCCCTCGTTAACGTACACCCATGAGATTCCTACAGCTCGTTAAGGGGCGACAACTCTCGCGTTCGACATGTTCTCTTTTCCCGCGAAGTCTTGTTGTTCGGTGGGGGAATTCCCGAAACATTCATATATATATATATTCTCTCCCTTTATAGATGAAACAAAAAGTAGGGGAATTTAATTTTTTTTTTGTATTTCTGTATTTTTTTTTTGTTTTTCTATGAAGATGGCGAGAAAATGTTGGATGATGTATGGTTGGTCGCAAATAATATCAGACTGTCTGACGTATTGTTTTTTTTGCTAGAAAGTATTTTTAAAGGAAGAGAAGTTGTAAGAAATTTTTGATGTTTTTGTTGGAAAGAAATATTAAATACTAGCTGTACCCTGATAAACTTTTGCATAGAGTTATATCCCCTTAGGCTTGATCGGTAGGGCTAGGTTATTTTTTTGGTTTCGGACAGATTCGATTTTTTCAGGATTGTATTTTAAACTGGAATACTGTTGTATTAATTTTTTACTTTCGATTTAACGCAGAACCCCAATCGCTATAATTAAGACACATTAATCTACGAGACTGGTTATTAATTAAGTTGGGTATGTGAGACCGCGGAGTAGAACAACGATCCCGCGAAGTATTTAGGAGTACTGGTAAAACAGACAACAAACAAGAAGTGCGCGGCAGCATGTCACATTGAAAAACAATATCGTCTGCTAACACATTTCAGTGAGTTTTTTTTTTCTTGTATGAAGAACTTAACGAGTGTGAATGTGAATCAAAGAGGGTGAAGACATTTATAAAGAAACTGAACATCCCAGAGAAATGATAACCTGGTCACGTGCATTAACCAACGGTTCTCAAAAGGCGAGGTAACACGACACGATATGATATTGACGTCTGCTATTGCAATTGCCTACCGGAAATAAATACTTGCAATGTATATATACTTGCTGTATATGTGTGTGTGTGTGTATGTGTGTGTATTACTTTTAAATGTTATTTATAAAAATATAAATTATGAAAATGTTTCAGAAATTAATTTTAATTTACACCTAAATTAATTCAGCAAAGTAAAAAATGTGATTAACATAAATATATGTAGATTGTTAATATTTATATATAAATGATTGATGAAATAGATATAAGGAAATTGTTAAAGTATATAAAGTGATTGTTGAAATAGATAAGGAGATTGTCAATATATATATATATATATAGCGATTGTTTGAAATAGATATAATGGAATTGTTGATATATATATATATATATATATATATATATATATATATATATATATAAGGAGATTGTTAATATATATATAAAGCGATTGTTGAAATAGATTTAAGGAGATTGTATATAAGAATTCATTATTCAGTTTTACAATTATTTTCCTTTTTTCATCTAATGCTTAGAATTCATGTAAAGGGGTGGCGGGGAGTGTGTGTGTGTGTGTGTGTGTGTGTGTGTGTGGAGGGGGTGTCAGGATGATATAAAGACGTGAAAGAAAGAAATCCTGACAACTTTTGATGTAAGTTCCCTGAGCTGTCGAAGTGGGGGGGGGGGGGGAAACGATTATCTGGTTTCGTCGCTCCGGAACAAGGAATGGGGTAGGGGGAGGGGAGGGGGGAAGGGGGCCGGGGCGGGGGGGGGGTTGTACAGAAAGAACGCGGAGAATCTAGATGTTTCTTGTTCTAGTTAACGATGTCTGGAGACAGACAGGAAAAACTTTCCAACGGAACAAAACTAAACAAAAACAAAACAAAAAACACAAGTGTGTCGTCGTAGTGGTGGTGGGGGTGGTGGAGTGAAAAACATGAGTCAAGATTGATGGACAAATTGTGAGGAAAGAAATGATAGTACATAGAGAGTGGGGTGGGTGGGGGTAGATACATCATAGAATAGTACAGAGAGGTTGAAGGGGGGGGGGGGGTAGACACATCACTGCTCTAAATTTTTACAATTAGATTAGAACTACCGGTCATTTAGTGGGGTTTTATTTCTTAAGACATCCGCGCAATTTTTATAATTAACTTTACCAACAAAACACTGTCAGATACTTGTACCAACAAAACACTGTCAGATACTAGTACCAACAAAACACTGTCAGATACTTGTACCAACAAAACACTGTCAGGGACTTGTACCAACAAAACACTGTCAGATACTTGTACCAACAAAACACTGTCAGATACTTGTACCAACAAAACACTGTCAGATACTTGTACCAACAAAACACTGTCAGGTACTTGTACCAACAAAACACTGTCAGATACTTGTACCAACAAAACACTGTCAGATACTTGTACCAACAAAACACTGTCAGGTACTTGTACCAACAAAACACTGTCAGATACTTGTACCAACAAAACACTGTCAGGTACTTGTACCAACAAAACACTGTCAGATACTTGTACCAACAAAACACTGTCAGATACTTGTACCAACAAAACACTGTCAGGTACTTGTACCAACAAAACACTGTCAGATACTTGTACCAACAAAACACTGTCAGGTACTTGTACCAACAAAACACTGTCAGATACTTGTACCAACAAAACACTGTCAGATACTTGTACCAACAAAACACTGTCAGGTACTTGTACCAACAAAACACTGAAAGATACTTGTACCAACAAAACACTGTCAGATACTTGTACCAACAAAACACTGTCAGATACTTGTACCAACAAAACACTGTCAGATACTTGTACCAACAAAACACTGTCAGGTACTTGTACCAACAAAACACTGTCAGATACTTGTACCAAAAAAACACTGTCAGATACTTGTACCAACAAAACACTGTCAGATACTTGGAGAATATCAGGATATAAAACAAACATTTTTTCGAGTCTTTTTTTTTTGTTCCTACTGTGTACACAATATTGACTTGTCATCTGTTTATACTCTGACTTCAAAATTTATAAAATAATAAAAAAAAAAGGAATAAATAATGCATATTTGCATCACCATTCCTTTTAAAACCGATATACTTTAATAATTAATGGGTTTGCAAGATCTAAGGAAGTCATTTTTGTACATTTGAGTATATCTTTAATTAATCTTATTTAAACGTGTGTTGTTTTTTTTTGGTTTCATTTCGCACACAATGTTCTAATGTTTCTGTGCCGTCGTTTACATAAAGCTCAGACGTAAACAGAGCCTACAATGTAAACAATGACATGCATATACAATAACATGTCCAGATCAGCTGTATCAACACAAGAGATTATATCAAGTTTTAGTGTATAACAATAAATAAACATTTCTGTTATGAGATTGGTAGGACTTTTTTTTAGACTTTTTAGACTTTTTTTAAAGACTTTTTTTTTAGACTTTTTTAGACTTTTTTTAGACTTTTTTTTAGACTTTTTAGACTTTTTTAAGACTATTTTTTAGAATTTTTTAGACTTTTTTTTTTTAGACTTTTAAAAAAAAAATAAGTTTAGTGCTAGAGTCATTGGCGTGGCCAGCTTAACTCGCGCCCGGGGCACAACACCTTTTTACCGCCCCCACCCCCATTCTGAAACCATGTAATATTATATTTAAAATATACCATTTGGCGCCCCCTTTGTGAGTAGCGCATGCCGACCCCACCCATTTGAAACCCCATCACCGCGCCACTGGCTAGAGTGTTGGTGGTGTCTGATAACGAGACGACGATACTACGCCTTGTTCTATTCCAAGTATGGTGTTGAGATACTTTGTGGTTAATAAAATATTGTTTTATTTTTTTTTTTACTAATGACTTTTTAATGACTTAGTGACATACAGACAGACGTGGAGGATGTCAAAGAGATAGACAGACAAACCGACTGAAGGAGGGATAGAGAAATAGACTGGATACATGAGACGATTTTTTTTTTTTACAAAGTTGTGTGTTTTCATTTCCGCAGACCAAGCTTCACCCCCCCCCCAAATCCACACCCCCTTCTTCCCCCCCCTTCCCCGCATCACATCGGAACTGCGGGAGAAAACAAACAAACACGCAATGAGGTAGGTGACGCAAGACTGCAGTCAGCCTACAAATAAACAGCCTGTCAAATCCTTTACAAGGACCGACGTTTGACGGCAGGCTTAGTCGCCATGGGTGGATTAAAACACTCTATAGTTTGGTACAATTTCCCGAGAGACCATATACCAGTTATTTATTTTTGAAATCTTGTAAAAATATCTCATTAAATACTGGATTGGAGATTTGAGAATTTTACACACCAAGAGCTGGAGACGAGAGTATTGCACACCATGAACTGGAGACGTGAATATTGCATACCAAGAACTGGAGACGAGAATATTGCACACAAAGAACTGAAGACGAGAATATTGCACACCAAGAACTGAAGACGAGAATATTGCACTGTCTGCGCTGCTGATTCATATTATTCATCTTCTGGTCTAAAGTCTCTGGACTAACCATTTGGGTTAATGAAACTGACCCCCCCCCCTTTTTTTTTTACAACCATTGTTATGTACATTAAAGAGAGAAAAAAATGTAATTGGAATTCTGATAAACCTGGACCGAATGAATCATTGAGAGGGGGGGGAGAATGCTCCCCCTTACCCCACCCTTTTGTTTTAATAAAAAAAAGAAACTTCACACAGAGCAAAAAAGCAAAAGTTGGTCAACAAGCCGAAGTATGGTAGGTCCAATGAAAATATTTTCCCATAATTTCTGCTGGAGGAACTCTCATTACGAATGTCTGTCTGAAAGAAAACAAGTCTCGCTGACGTCACAGCCGCCATGGCACCAGTGTTTGCTGCTCGGGTTGGTTCTAAAGTAAACGATCTGGCGGACATGTTTCAGACACCGCGTCTTCGGCCAGACGTCTAGAGTTTATTGAAATGTTTGGAGGGGCGGGGAGGATTGGAGGGGGGGGGCATTTTTTTTTGGGACAGTCACTTTCAGCTCGTGGTTCCCCCACTCTAATGAATAATGACCTCATCATTAATTATAAAAATTTCACGTTGTCGCTGACAGTGCGCAACACGGGGGTCACTTGTGGAATGCACGGAGAAATATTATTGTAATATTTACCACACAAAATAACTGCTATTGTCATTTCCTACGACGCCAATATATTTTTATATGACGCGGAATTCACAACAAAAGGGGAAATTCGACAAATGGGGGGAGTGGGGGGAATTCGACTATATGGGGGAAATTCAACACATGTGGGAAATGAATGTTTAGTCACAGATTCTTGAATTTCTCCCGCATTTAAACTAATTGAAGATTTTGAATTAAAGCAAATTTGAGTTACACAGTTAATATCGTAAAATGAACAATTACGTCATTTCAGATAATTATATTTGTGCATGCTTTAAAAAAATTGTGTCACATACACTGGTGCGATTCAATACATATTACTGTGCACGTAAACTGGTGTGATTCGATATATATTAGTGGACGCTGGTTTGTTTCAGTACATATTACTGTACACAGGTGTACTGTAATTAATGTCGCGGTACACTTGGAGGAAAATGTATTTATCATTCAGCTGCCTAGCCCCATCATTGAGGCCCTGTCTTAATTTAGCTGCCTAGCCTCATCACTGAGGCCCTGTCTTAATTTAGCTGCCTAGCCTCATCACTGAGGCCCTGTCTTAATTTAGCTGCCTAGCCTCATCATTGAGGCGCTGTCTTAATTTAGCTGCCTAGCCTCATCACTGAGGCCCTGTCTTAATGTAGCTGCCTAGCCTCATCACTGAGGCCCTGTCTTAATGTAGCTGCCTAGCCTCATCACTGAGGCCCTGTCTTAATGTAGCTGCCTAGCCTCATCACTGAGGCCCTGTCTTAATTTAGCGGCCTAGCCCCATCACTGAGGCCCTGTCTTAATTTAGCTGCCTAGCCTCATCACTGAGGCCCTGTCTTAATTTAGCTGCCTAGCCTGATCACTGAGGCCCTGTCTTAATTTAGCTGCCTAGCCTCATCACTGAGGCCCTGTCTTAATTTAGCGGCCTAGCCCCATCACTGAGGCCCTGTCTTAATTTAGCTGCCTAGCCTGATCACTGAGGCCCTGTCTCAACTTAAGTCAACAGAGAAACTATGACACACACACCGGGTTTAAATGTAGGTCAGGTGATGTCAACAGCTGGAAAGTCATCATTTCCGTTAACTTGTCTTAACTTTTTTTTTTGACGTACGTAGAATCCGAATCATTTGAAAATCTTTTGAGATGCGTTAGATTCCGCTTCATTTACAGTTCTCTCTTTTAATCACTATGTACATGGCAACATAATTGTGTTTTTTTTTTTAACATTGGGGGAAAGGGGGGGGGAAGGGGTTGTTAGGGCTGATTCAGTTCAAACATTTCTCTGGACTGGCTTAATTGTTATTGTTGTTGTTGTTGTTTTTACCTCGAAACAATTGTATTCGTGAGTAGCAGTGGTCAGTGTGTCTCTTGTACTGTGTGTCTCGTGTTGTGATTCTTCTATCTGATATGTTTTTCTCGTATTGTGTCTCTATCGATAAAATACCAAAATAAAAGGACGGGCCATTCATAAAACTGAAAACACTTCACATTTTAAAGTTGTTTTTTTTTCCGAAACGGAACACATTATTGGGCTCACGCTGAAAGCCCCTTCAAGTCCACCCAGCGTTAAATGTGTTGGGGGAGTAAAGGGCGGCTGGGCGTTTTTGCTGGCGCCCCCCCCACCCCCAAAAACCTCTTGACCATGTTATGGGTGTCATCTATAGAAGCAGATCTTCTCGACGCTTTCGTCTGCCCCGATGAAACTGAAGGGCTATGGGAAACTTAACTCACCTTAATAAGGTACGGCCATCTTTTTTTTTTATATAATACACTGTCAAGGTAGCAGTCTTGTCTGACGCGTGACCGTGACGTAATACATTCGCACGTGTGACAGGCCGTGTCCCGCGTGCCTTGATAGGACAAGACTGCTACAGAGTCCGAACAATGCATCAGTTTGTTTTGTCTCCTCTGGACGTTACACGATAATCAATGACCACCAGTCATTGGCCTGGCCAGGAAGTGCCAGCCCTCCCCCCTCCCCCCACCAACCCCAACCCAGTGACGGGCCAGTGACAGAAACGTTGTAAACACAACAATTTGATTTACAGAGTTCTCTTTCCCTCAGTGTTTCCCCCCCCCCTCCGCCCCAAGTTACCTCCCCTCGTTGAATGTACTTTGGGCGTGACTAGGTCAGAGTGAAATATGACAGTAATGGCCGGCAATGATTTTCGTTTTACAACTGACCACATGACCCGCCCGTGCAGGTGCTGTCATACACGTGGTGGTGGTGGGTCAGTCCACGATGTCTGGACTCTTAGGCCTAATTATTTATTTTGACCAGCTACAAACTGACCAGTTCCCCCCCTCAATCATTCCCCAGCGCACTGACCAGCGTTTAGCACCGTGGTGCTAAAATTTAATTGTTTGGATAGAGACAGCTGTGTGTGTGTGTGTGTCTGTGTGGGAGGGTGCTGTATAGTCTTTACTAAGTGTTGACACTTTATATTGCAACAATAAAACTTAGGACATGTCCATTTTAACATCAACTGACCGCGTAGATAATGAATAGTTAAAATTTGCTGACCGCTAACATAAAACCCTAAAAAAAGAAAAAAAAAGAAAATCATAATGTCTCTATTATTTTTTGGAGCATTATTTATTGTTGAAATCAGTTGGGGATTGCTGCTCCAAGGCACCAAATTGTCCATGATCTCGCCAGTCATGTTTAGCAAGTTCCACTGCCGAACCAATGGATTTGGGGGCCCGGGGGGGCTTGTCCTCTTTGGGGGCCCCTGCATTTTGACATTCGACACCATGGCATGAGATAATGTACTTAATATTTTATGTGAAAAAATTTTGTGGGCCCCTCCCTTAAGCTGGGGCCCGGGGGGACTTTAGAATTGAAACCCCCACCCTAGGTACGCCTCTGGCAGGTACAGTGTTTCGTCATGATGTAGGCCATGTTTTCTTAAGTAACCAAACTATTTAAACTTTTCCTCATGTTTGCTCTAAATGAAAGTATTCACAAAAAACAACGTCTCAGATATCTGGCCTGTCCAGTCCGTCTTTGTGTCTGCCTGGGTTTTTTTTTTAAATCTTTTGTTTTATCTATGTTTTTGTAATATATATCTATTTATCTTTCGCTCAATCCATCTGTTGTTTAACCTGACGATCTTTCTGTCTGTCCGTTAGTGTGTCTATCTATGTCTTTGTTAGATTTCTTAAAACTTCATCTAAACCCCCACCCACCCATTCCCCCTCCCCTCCCCCATGAGTTGTGCCCCTGCAGTATATCACTCAAGCCTAGGTAACTAGTAGGTCACTTCCGCTATAAATCTGACATGTTGGTTACGTTAACTTTTCTGAATTTTTTTTTTTTTTAACTTTTCTTCTAGCACTATTCCACCCCTCCCCTCCCCACCACCGCCACCGCCACCGCTCCACCTACATCGCAAAAATTGAAGGAACCCCAGAGTTAATGAGACCCCCGTCCTTGTTTAACTCACCCCCAAGATGACACTCGGGAATATGGCACGCGGGAACAAAAGACAGTTTTGTTTTTCAACAACATTCACCCCCGTCCCCCACCCTTCCCCCACACCACAATCCACCTTCTTCTCTTGCGCTCAGTTCCATCTCCAGTTGACCGCCCCCCCACACCCCCCCCCCACACACACCGCCTCCGCCCATCTCTCTATTTACCTCTGACGAATCATTAATTAACACGTGACCTTGAAAACCCGAGACTTTTTGGATTCTTGAGCCCATCACTTGAGGCTGTATTTATACTCTCGGAGTGGATGCCACGTTTGTATACAGATAGACAGACGGCTGGAACATTGTGTGCAGAGGCGGATATAACGGCTTGCGCACTGGGTGCAGATTACAGAAAGTTTTTACGTTACGTACATCGATTTTGATGTCAGTCTTTTTTAAAGGGCCTAACATACAGAGTGGCCTCAAAGTAGGTTTACAGTTATCACGTAAACTATTTATTTGAAAATTCGAAACTAGAACAGCAGGAAATTTGTCATACCTGTTAACATAAACATACACAATTTAATCTCTAAGACTGTGCCTTAAAGACTCTCTGGCAGCATCGTTCATTCCAGTAGAATAAAATCAATACTAGCTTCATGACTATTACTGTGTAGAATCTCATAACAGAAAATGATTTTCACAAAGTTGCTGAGTGTTTAAAAAGGTTTTGAACCGCTGCTGCGTACGGTTGCCGCAAACATGATGGGCCGCCAAACTACGTTTAGTTTTTAACGTCTCAAACTTCAAATCAATGCCCGTTGTAGTCTGACCACTGCTTCATGTCTGACCAATGCTTCATGTCGGACCACTGTTTCATGTCGGACCACTGCTTCATGTCTGTCCACTGCTTCATGTCTGACCACTGCTTCATGTTTGCCCACTTCTTTATGTCTGACCACAACTTGATGTCTGACCACTGCTTCAAGTTTGACCACTACTTTATGTCTGACCACTGCTTCATGTCTGACCACTACTTCATTCTAAAGCTGGTGTCAAGAAGCCTCATGAATTTGTCTGTCAAAGATGCCGTTAGGACTTTTTAAATAAGACTGGGGTTCGAGCTAAGGAATGTCGATAGTCTTGTGCTCTACCCAACGACCGCCCCAGCATCAGGGGAACAGTGGTGATATGAATCGTACATCAAAGTGAACAGGTTGCAGCATATTCACTGACCTCTGTTTAGGGTCAATAGTATTTATTGATACTCAGAACTATGAGTATTTAATGATCTTCAGACTGTCCAAGGGCTTTTTCTTCTCGTTGACCGATAGGTACTTAGTCGAAGTCTGACAGACCACGTGATGACCATGCAACGGACCAACTAGCTAGGTTGAAGTATATATATATATATATATATATATATATATATATATATATATATATATATATATATATACTACATATGTCTGTCAACACCTGCGTTTCGTCACTGATTTTCTCACGATGCACTCGTATTTTTCCCCGTGCACATATTTCTCAAGTGCACTTGACGCAGTAGGTAGGGGGTGTGCACTTTGTTTGATACATTCCACCACTTGGCTTCCATAGGTAGATGACCTGGGAGGGGGGAAAGGGGGAGGGAAGGAAGAACCGTAAGAATCAATTCACTTTCGCCGCTCACCCAGGGCACTTAAACGCTGGACTCACACTGACCATCTCATGAGGCATTTTCGGATGACCAGATGACCACTGCAGTTAGCGGGTGTACGAAGGGTAATCACGAGGTTACCGCGCCTCATGCTGGGACAGACAGGTGGCGGGGGCGTAGAGTAGTAAGGGGGGCTCTGCTCACATGACACGTGACATGGGTATCATGTGCTGTGGGGGGAGGGGGGGAAGGAAGGGGGGTGTAGATGAATGGTGCTCATCTTCTCACATCTCGTGTGGTGAACACAATTTTTTTTTCACGAGTAGCAAATGAAGTGGAACCACTTGCGAACGTCATTTAGATTTACCGGTGTCTATCTCAAGGGTCCTCAAGTTATCCACAGCAAGTTATCCCTCCCCCACCACCCCACCCCACCACACCCCGCGTACCTCGAATACCGAACAGAAGCATTAACCAATCGCAAAAAAAAAAAAAAAAATTGTAGTTGTTCTTTTTTTTTTATTGTTTTTTTTTACTCACACACACACACACACACACACACACACACACACACACACACACACACACACATATATATATATATATATATATATATATATATATAATTAATTAATAGCAATTTTAGGTTCTGCTTTAAATCGAAAGTAAAGAATTAATACAAAAGTATTCCAGTTTAAAATACAATCATGAAAAAATCGGATCTGCCCGAAACCAAAAATAACCTAGCCTACCGATCAAGACTAAGGGGATATAACTCTATGCAAAGGTTTTGCAGGGTACAGCTAGTAATTACATATTGATGATTGTTGTCATGACATGAAATCTGTCAAGAATCATAATATTACATTTCTACACCGCCATTACTGGTTGAGAAGATTCTTCTAGTAAACCAGTATGTTAACATTACACAATAATGAACCAGATACCTGGGCACAGCGTATAAACTAAAAACGGAAAGGGGGTGGGAATCTGTTATTATTCTACTAGAAAGGTTTTTTCAGACGAGGGGCGCTCTACCTTTTCACCCCCTACCCCCGGCAGATGCATAGAGCGTGTTTTTTTTTTTTGCATGGGCCGCCGACAAAATGATTGATATCAATACATTTATTGAATAAATGTATAAACCATATTTTATACGGTTGTGATTTATCTCATACGGCCGAAGCTTTGTACACCCCCCACCCCCACTCCTCAATCCTGACTTAGACTTTCTAAGCCTTTCACTTTCTAGGTATTACATTATTGCTTTTATATTATGAGACTTTTTATGCTATGTGTTTCTATGTTATATGTTTCTATGCTATGTGTTTCTATGTTATATGTTTCTATGCTATGTGTTTCTATGTTATATGTTTCTATGCTATGTGTTTCTATGTTATATGTTTCTATGCTATGTGTTTCTATGTTATATGTTTCTATGCTATGTGTTTCTATGTTATATGTTTCCATGCTATGTGTTTCTAATGCTGTTTGTTAATCTCAAAGTTGTTTCCTTACAATTTCTAAAACAATGTGTTTTATGAGGGTGACGATTACACTTTCTAGGTGATTAGCTTTCTAAGACTTTCTGCACCATATGCTTTCGAAGTATAACTTTTCTCGGTCTTTGTTTCTTCACGATGTACCACTGACATATATATATATATATATATGTATATATATATATATATATACACACCAGTTGATAAATAAAAAAAAACCCAGATATTATAAATAGGAAAAACATGTGCAATGTGCGTGCATATGAAACAAACCCCCAAAGACTAAAATATATATATATGAATGGCCCAAATTCCGTGGCATTAAAAAAAAAACAGCCTCACGATAAGATAAGCCTCACGGTGAGCCTCAAATTGATAGCTTTCAGAAAAAAATGGAGAACACATGATCTGGAAACTATGGAGCTAGTGCTGAGGTGCCGGTGTCCAGTTTCAACAATACCAACTAAAATAAAATAAAGTAAATTTAATGCTGTATGGAAATAAAAAAAAACTGACCATGGGTCTGGTCATCAACTGGACACTCCGGGCCAGAAGTATCGCCCGCTGCTGAAGAGGCTCCTGGTGTTGTCATGGTCACCTGACTAATGATGCGGCAGCAGGAGGCGAGATATGAAACATCGGAACAGATGGACGGGAAGTGACCATTCAGTAAGCCGAATGAAATATTTGTTTCTCTGACCATACAGTAAATCTAATGAAATATATCCCTCTTTGTTTCTCTGACCATACAGTAAACCGAATGAAATATATCCCTCGTTGTTTCTCTGACCATAAATAAACCAAATGAAATATATCCCTCTTTGTTTCTCTGACCATAAATAAACCAAATGAAATATACCCCTCTTTGTTTCTCTGACCATACAGTAAACCGAATAAAATATATGTTTCTCTGACCATTCAGTAAGCCGAATGAAATCTTTGTTTATCTAACCATACAGTAAACCGAATGAAACATATCCCTCTTTGTTTCTCTGATCATACAGTAAACCGAATAAAATATATGATGTTTCTCTGACCATACAGTAAACAGAATGAAATATTTGTTTCTCTGACCATACTGCAAATCTAATGAAATCAATTTCTCATTATAGTGATCATTATTTCTTACCATTCCATAATATTTGAACAGTTTTCAACAAATTCATTGAAAGTGTAAATATTTCCATTACTTTTATTAATGTAAAGGTTTGCGTTAACAATTTTATTATATAGGTCGGCAACTTTAAGTTCCGAGATTCACATACGTCTCGTCATTCAAATATACGTCACACAGAAAGCGTATCGCTTTTTTTTTAAAAAATCCTCTAAGAATGATTTTTTTTAAAAACAAGTTCCGCCATGTGTGTTATTGTCCTTGAAATACTGTAACACATGTTAAACATTTGCATAATTTTACTGTAAATATGAGACGTTGAGTGAGTAAAGCCCATTTACCTCTTATTAAAATAAAAAAAAAAAACAAAAAAAAACAGAAAATGAATTCGTAAAAGATGCCAGATTTTTTTATGAGTTTTGAAAAATTCACCGTTAATGTCACATTTTTAAATTCACCGTTAATGTCACATTTTAAAATTCACAATAAATGTCACATTTTAAATTCACCATTAATGTGACATTTTAAAATTCACCATTAATTTCACATTTTAAATTCACCATTAATATCACATTTAAAAATTTTCTACCATTTTAAGTCACACTATAAGCAGACCCAGTTTATGATTTTTTTAATCCATAAATTCCCTTTGAAAGGTACATACAGTTCACGATTTCCACTTTGTTTGTGTATTACTTTAAAGTAAAGGACATTGGTCATGTTACGGTCATTAGTTCCAGACGAGATGGAGTAGTCCACACGTGAACCTCTTTAATGTCTGACTTGTTTCTGTTCCAGGAGATTTAGTCTAACACCAGGGGCGGTTTTTTAATGAGCCCGCGGACCGGAGAAGACACATTCGAGTGCCACCACCAAATTGTAATACAAGTTGTGACTTTTTTTCTCAGCAGAAGATACATTTTTTTTTTTACTTTCTTTATTTAATTGAAAACTAATCTGCCCAGTTTAAAAATAAATCAAAATGGTTACAAAAAAAAATAAAGAAATAATTCTACACTTCATCTGCCCAGATGCGCCCACCAGTGGCGTAGCGAGCTTAACTTGCGCCCGGGGCACAAAACCTTTTTTTTTGCGCCCTTCCTCATTCACAAAACCATACAATATTATATGTAAAATATACCATTTGGCGCCCCTTTTTGAGTAGCGCCCGGAGCATGGTGCCCCCCTTGCCCGCCCCCCCTTTCGCTACGCACACTGGGGCTAATGAAACTTTTCTTTTACTTATAAACAGCCGCGCCGCGGTTAATGTTTACAAATTTAGAAAACGAAAATAATGGGGCAGAAAAAAGAGCAAAAACAACAGGGCATTCGGCTCTAAGAGCCACATTTGCCCCATGCATAAGGACTTATTTTTGTCTACATCACGGCAGGAGACCACTTTATTAATGGTGTGCTTTGAATTGTGTCACGTGCGTTTGGTCACGTGTGTGTGTGTATGTGTGTGTGTGATCATGACTGCCACCGGCACTCGTTTCATTCTTACCCTCGCTCATCTTTTTAAATTAGTGATGACGTTCAAAGGGAAGGCTACTCCTACTTTAACACTTTCGTCTGCTGCCTATAATCAGACTCAGATGGAGGACCACGTTTCACCTTCGGCACTCAAGGTGTGTGCAGTGCCGCGCCTAGCCAATCCACCGCCCTGGTGCCAACCAGTATTTTGCCGCTCACCCACCATTACCAGATTTGACTGTTTTTAATCGTCAATTCAAAATTCTCTCTTTTAAGGTGGTAATATTTTGCTGCCCTTAAAAAGACTGCCGCCCAGGTGTTTCGCACCCCCCCCTTTTTTTCAACCACAAAACGGCGCGGTCTTTCTTATGTGTTTGCATTGGTGACGAAAAGATATTTAATTTATTACCAATTATGTTACAATGCCAACATTCTTTTTTGAATTACGATTATCTTCATGCTTTTTATTTCGATCAAGGACTTTAATTGGGGCATATGTTATGATTCATAATTCTTTACTTTCATTCTCACCCCATATGGACTCTCTCTCAGCTTCCCTACTTCTCTGTAGTATTCATAACAATAAAATGAATTTAATTATCATTTACCACTTCCTAGTTGGCTCTAAAATGCCCCTCGCCCCTCCACCACCACCAAACCCCCCCCCCCCCTCGGTATCTTCACCTTTATATCTTCACTCTTTCTAAACCAAGCGAGACTTTAGTGAAGTAAAGGGAGGGGGGCAGAACTCGGGTGGTGGAAACAGCGAGTAAGTCTCTAATGGTGACGTTTTCGTCAGATTTCGTTTGCGTCAATTGCCCCAGAGAGCGTCGCGGAGCGCCGGTTCCCATGGCTACCACCTGTTCCGCGGAGCTGTTAAGTTGGAGGGGAAATTTCCCACTCACTGCTTGTTTGAGTTCTTGTCGAGCCGCTAGATGTCACGGGTGATTGCGAGAATCTCGTGAGATTCAGCGAGAAGTGATACACTTTGTTTGGGGGAGGGGGGCTGTGAAGAGGTGACTTTTAATATAGAGGTGATGTTATTTATGCATACAGAACTTCGTAATAGCGGGAATTAGACAATCATCATACATACAGAAGTTCGCAATAGCGGGGAATTAGACAAATCATTTACTTCCACTTAACTCTTAATATAATATCATGATCAAACATGTACAAAACCATTCTTATAAAAAAAAAAAAAACTTTTTTAAAAAGTCAATTGGTATGATGGAGGGGGTTGTGACGTGGGGGGGATGGGGGGGGGGGTTGCGGGATTCGTTATAGAGATTAAAAAAAAAAGTAATAAAGGAGCGTATTAATGAAGCTCCGGGGTGGTTGGGTGGGGTGGGTGGGGGGGGGGTGACACTTCATTTTGAAAATGTGGTCCATTTCTTCTCTGAAATAAAAAGTCTTGAACTAGTCACGTGGCTATGTTGACATCATGTCTGTCACAGTCTCAGAGCTCCCCCCCCCCCCCCCACGATCAAACTTTACAAAAGGTTTACAGTAGATCTAAATGAAAAAAAAAATTCCATAGTGAAATATCATACACCGTTAGCATTAATAAGTACTGCAGACCAGATATCTAAGGCAAAAGGCCTAATGGGCAAGAGAAAAATTCGACACCCCCCCCCCCACCTGCCCTATGTGCCAATATACTTAGCTAAATATTTGAATAGAAACAATTTTTGTTAAAAACTAGTTATCAAAGGCCCGGTACCCGGACCGGCGAGTAGGCACACAGTTGGAGTTGAAAATGGTGATATATATTTTAGCGCGTTAACAATCAGTCTATATCAGAGGTGTGCGGATCTTGAAATTTAGCGTCCGCGTCCGTCCGCGGATTTCTATCAATGATCCGCGTCCGCAGAATCTTACAACATTGGTCCGCAGTCAGTCCGCATTGCTGAAATTTAGCTGTTTAAATGACTTGAAATTTTTTATGGTAACGCTAAAGAAGATCCGCGTCAGTCCGCGAGTCCGCAACTTAACCATACGAAGCATCCGCTGTCAGTCCACTGATTCGGAAAAGTATGCGGTTCTGCGTCCGCAAGCGGACGCGTCCGCTTGCCGCTCATCTCTGGCCTATATACTTGCAGTGGCCCCAAGGACATGAACAGATTATTGTAGCCAAAATACATTTGAGAATATGGACACCTAATAATACATCAAATAAAATTCATATGTTAAATAGTTCCTCCCAAAAAAAATAATCCTCACTATGGGTAGACATAAACAACAACTCTTAAAATCATATTCCTTCATAATATTTTAATGGACTCCTTTCCAAACAGTTATTCATTTAATGTTTTATGATGTTCAACATGGCGTATTTAAAAAAAAAAGAGAGACGTGAGTGAGTGCTTGTGTTAAGCAAAACGCTACATGTTTATCGGGTGGTTTATTTTCTGTTATACACATTGTAGCATAGTACAATTAACTAAGAAAAATTGCCGACCCGGCAGTGCAGAACCTAGGGATTTAGGGACCCGGTGGGCTTGGCCTCTGTGGGGGCTGCCCCTGCATTTTGACATGAGAAAATTTTTGACGCTTCTCAAGCTTGGTCCCGAGAAGAAAGAATCGTTGTGTAGCTTTAGCTGACCTTCAATTAAAAACATAGTATTCCATCAATGCAGTTGAGGCCGCAGACGCAGAAAACATTAGGCCTCTTAAAAAAGAAAGACATATCAAAGCTTTCAACATTATAGTTCTGTGAAGCCAATGCCGAACGAAGGGATTTTAGGCATCTTCGGGAGCCACTACATTTTGACATGAGATAATGTACTTAATATTTAGTTTAAAAAATATTTTGGGGCCCTCCTCAAACTGGGCCCCCTCCATACACCCTCTGTGTGAAGCCCCCATCATAAATGATTAGTTTGCATTGTAAACGTTGTGTACGGCGCTACTCAAACTCATCCCTCATTCATTTCATTCATGTGACGTAATTGTCAAAAAATGAAAAAAAAAGTGACGTATATAAGGTTAGTAATAAAGGGAAATAATTGTACGTTAGAAATAGACATATTTTAGAAATAATAACAATTTAAACAATATAAATATTACATTATATTTAGGTATCCATAATTTTAGTTTAAAATTGAGATTGTGGAACATAACACAGAATATTAATTGAACGATTTCTGTAAATATTTCTTTTACGATCGCTTCTCATTTAATAACTAATTGAACACCATAGATTTATTACGTTACTGTGAGATATAGATAGGCCTTTGGAACCACTTTTTGTTTAAATTTGTTCCGGGGAGTATGACAGAATATCTTGGCATGATTTTGTTACTTCTCCTTAGATCGCTTCTTGCCCTTTGGTAATGATTGAGGCGGTCGAAAACCGTTTTGCATTGTGATTGCCATTTGGCATTCATGATCTTACCTGCCGTATGTTAGTGTGCGTAGTTTTGTCACCTCGGCACTAAACATATGGCTGGTCCAATGTCAATTCTGGCAGCCATGTAGGAGACTATTCTTACTCGGCTGGCCAGTTGGTAGCCGGATTATTTAAGAAGAAAACAGTAGATGTTTCTGCCATCTTTGAATTGTTTATGCCGCCATGTTGGATGACAGACGGAAGTCGCGATGACAGACGGAAGTCGCGATGACAGACGGAAGTAGCGATGACAGACGGAAGTCGCGATGACAGACGGAAACCGGAACATATGATGTAAAATTTGTATTATAGATAACTACGATATCCACACCTATCTACACATACGTGTTTGTAGAATTTCGTATAACCTTTGCACCGGGACCCAGAAATAATTTCCATCGGCATACAGTGACGTCATTTGGGGGGGGGGGGCTGAGGGCCGTGCCCCCCCCAAGATTCTTATAATAATTCAATTAATTGGTTAAATCAATGGATTTTGATGACTTAATTGATGGAAAAATGAAAACCAGACGCTATTTGACCCCCCCCCCCTAACATTTTGGTGAAATGACGCCACTGCCGGCATACAGAAAATTAAATCTCCCTACGGGGCCCATCTCTCAAACCTGGTCGTAAATCTAAGGTCAAAGTCAGGGTCAATTATACCAACCACCATTTGATGACCTATGTAAATGGTGGCAGCGTGTCAGATGCTCACAGGAAGAACCAGGTTTATGTTTTCGTTGTTACACGATCGTCTGTTGTGCTGTATAACGGCCTCAATATCATCCTTTCACCCTATTCCCCACCGGCCTCCTCCCCCCCCCCCCCCCCCTACCCATCCCAAAAAAAACTCCGGGTCTGCGACTGTCGTTAGTAAACAATTACTCCGTGGCTGATGTGACAGGTTGTGTCAGCACGTGCAACTTGAGACGAGTTCTTGTGTCAGATGATGACAGGAGATCAAGACCCGTGGAAGGTGGCGGTTGGGGGGGGGGGGAGGCGCAGGACACGCATCTTACCGTTCCAGCAGCCACTCATCATTTCTCCATCTCCAATTTTTGTTTTCGTCTTTCCGCAGTTTAGTAATTTCTTTCTTCCGACTCAATCATAATAACCTCATACCAACCCCTCTCTCTTTCACGCTTTCTGTCTCTGCAGATTATTCTCCCTCCCTCCCTCCCTCCCTCCCTCTCTTTCTCTCTCTCTCTCTCTGGATATTTATCTGTATCTCTACTTATCTATCCTTTTACCTAATGAGATATCTCATGAAAATGTGGAAGTTTATTCGAATTGTATATTTCTGTGTTTAATAAACCGAAGAGCATTTTCAGAATAAAAATAAAAAAAAAACATTTTTCTGTCATTACTTCTACGTCCATTATGACTGACAGTTTAGAGCGCACAAAGTTGTTAGTTAACACAACATAATGGTCACGTGACATTTGTTAGCGCTTTCAAACCAATCAAATCGTCACACATTTTAGCCATCTCTAGTATAAGAGAGAGCGAGAGCTACTTACTGAATGGTAACTGTTTATCTACATGTAAATATTTCCATTTGTTATCTTGTATAAAATAATAATAATAATAAAAAAACAGCTTTACATTTTGAATAAATCTAATTATTGGCAACATAAATGAAAACCTTTTTCAATGTTACAAGCAGACATGTGACGTCAGTTCAGGGGAAAGGGGATTTAAATCAAACACACACACAATAAGAAGCAGGCCTACAACAATTCTAGAAGTAAATAACAGAGTACCGCGGCCCTGTCCACAGGTTAGGATGAATTTATAGCTAAAATTTCCCCCCTCCCACCCCCAATGTTTTCAGACCCGCACCCCTCCCTTTCCCAAACACCCAACATCACGTGATCATAGAAGGTTTTCTTTTTTTTTTTTTAAAAAATGTATATATATATAAATGAGTTTCATGTTGCCTATGACAGCCATAAACAAAATATTTCGAGAATTGTGTTTGTGGGTGTGGGGAGTGGGGGGTGGGGTGGGGGGGGTGATAGATGACGGGTCTAGCTATCTCAACAGCTGATAATTTATTGGAAAGTACAAATACAAAGGGAGGGAAGGGGGGGGGGGTTAGGAAACATCATTGGATTATTATTTATTAATGTTGTGACGTAGCAAGAGGTGTGTATATATATATATATATATATATAGGCCTATATGTGTGTGTGTGTGTGTGTGTAAGTGTGTGTGTGTGTGTGTGTGTAATTAATATACTCTGTATGTAAAATACATTTTCGATTCTCACTCTTCCTCGAGGTTTCATTGAGGGACGAATCGTGTGATAGTATCGCGTCACTAGCACTGACACTGACTTATGGCCTCGTTTAACTAAATTTTATATGGTCACGGCAGTCATAGTATGCTTGATTTTTAACGTATATTTAGTTCTCTCCCCCCCCCCCCCCACAATCTCTACACACCCCCCACCCCCCAATTCCAGCTTAATCTGCATTGACTTTAGGTGCAGTAAGGAAGTTGTAAGTGACTGTGATTCGAACTAGCAGCCTACAATACCCCGACCAGGCTCACAATCTCCGCACCAACTAGAGTCAAACTTAACCATCTTCTCAAACGACGCTCCCAACGTGAAATTCCAAACGACGCCTCCAACACGGAGTTCCAAACGACGCTCCCAACACGGAGTTCCAAACGACGCTCCCAACACGGAGTCACAAACGACGCTCCCAACACGGAGTCCCCCAACACGGAGTCCCAAACGACGCTCCCAACACGGAGTTCCAAACGACGCTCCCAACACGGAGTTCCAAACGACGCTCCCAACACGGAGTTCCAAACGACGCTCCCAACACGGAGTTCCAAACGACGCTCCCAACACGGAGTTCCAAACGACGCTCCCAACACGGAGTTCCAAACGACGCTCCCAACACGGAGTTCCAAACGACGCTCCCAACACGGAGTTCCAAACGACGCTCCCAACACCGGAGTTCCAAACGACGCTCCCAACACGGAGTTCCAAACGACGCTCCCAACACCGGAGTTCCAAACAACGCTCCCAACACGGAGTTCCAAACGACGCTCCCAACACGGAGTTCCAAACGACGCTCCCAACACGGAGTTCCAAACGACGCTCCCAACACGGAGTTCCAAACGACGCTCCCAATACTGAGTCCCCCCCCCTGCCCCATACCAAACTTCCGTTTTCTCTTATGAGACAAAATGTATCCACTGTGCATTACCCTTAACCATCAAAGCGATGTTAATACAAAGTTGGGTGTGTGTGTGTGGGGGGGTGAGGTTATGAGGCGGGTGGGTCGCAATGAAGATAAAATTTATTGGTTCAGATCTGACAGGCGGTAGCTAGGATACCAAAGCACGTTCGATGTTCTGGCCACCACACTGGAGGGGGAGAACTATGTGGGGTGGGGGGAGAAGGTGGGGGGCAAGGGGCTAGTTGTTTGGTGCTGGCCCTACATTGTGCAGGTATCAAAGGGAAGCTAGTCGACTGAAGGAAGGGATGTGGGGGGTGGTAGAAGCGAATGAAGGGAGGGAGATAGGAGGAGAGGGTTGGTTGAGCTATTTACTGAACATCGCGAGTTTATCTTTTGATGTGTCGCGAGATTTGGTTTCTGTAAATTGTGTGTCGGTTTGTTTCTCTAAACTCCTTGATCAATAGCAGATCAATAGCATAATCAATAGCAGATTAAATTGTCGAATTAACGATTACCGTTCAAGATATAGTCATGCACTGTATATTACTAACTACATAGTCATAACGTAACCAATAATTATAGGCATTTAACCAACGTCATGGGCCCCCCCATGGACTAACCGGTGATCTCGGGCCCCCCACCCCCTCAATTGACATCCCAACCAACCCCCACTCCCGAACACCCCGCCCCCTTTACCCCCACTCCCCCCTTCTTTTTTTTTCAGTGTCCACTCTGTTCCCGTCGTGTTGTTTCAGTGTCCACTCTGTTCCCGTCGTGTTGTTTCAGTGTCCACTCTGTTCCCGTCGTGTTGTTTCAGTGTCCACTCTGTTCCCGTCGTGTTGTTTCAGTGTCCACTCTGTTCCCGTCGTGTTGTTTCAGTGTCCACTCTGTTCCCGTCGTGTTGTTTCAGTGTCCACTCTGTTCCCGTCGTGTTGTTTCAGTGTCCACTCTGTTCCCGTCGTGTTGTGCTCATCCCTGCTGTCCTCTGCCTTCCTTTCATCTCGGACAATTGTTATCGCCGCAAACTGTTATCTGCTGGACACCACGAAAACACACTCCCACCCCCTCCCAGTCCCCCGACCCCCCCCTCTTCACCCTTCCCATCCTCCCCCGGGTCCTTCTAATGTTATCAGCTCCAACAACGTCGAAGGTTGCTGGAAGGTCACGTGCCATTTTACATGTGTATGTTGTGTGTGTGTGTGTGTGTGTGTTTGTATTGTTTCAAGTTGGAATGTGTTTCATCTTTTTTAAAAATAAAACGCCAAAATTGTCCACTCGTATGTGTTCCGTTCAACGAGCTTAGTCGAGGGTACATCACTCCGAAAGTATTCTGTTGTAAATATGAGCATGACCTATATTTAGCTAACACGAGGTTCCCTACTTCGTTTTACCTACGGGGGTTTTTATTTTTTTATTTTTTCAAAAAACTGAACTTTGTTTTACACCGCTTTATAGACCACCATTAAATAACAACTACAGCTAATCACTTATATATAGAACTTGTTTTACACCGCTTTATAGACCACCATTAAGTAACAACTACAGCTAATCACTTATATATAAAAGTTAGTTCTGATTGTGGCATTTTTTTTGTAGTTTAACGGGGTGTGACGTTTTGTTTTTATTGAAAACATGAGAACCGTTCATCTTTACGGGGGGGGGGGGGGAAATGGTTGACAATGGTCATTGTGGGAAGGTTGGTATCTACTAGAGGAGTTCAAGAGGTCTGGAGTCAATTTCTTGGTGAACACACACACACACACAACCATAAGACTGGGCAAGCGGGATAGAGGCAGCATAAACAAACAAATAGACATACAAAAATTAATAAATAGATAGATTGATAGACAGATACATAGATAGATTTATAGATAGATTGATCGATAGATAAATAGATAGATTGATAGATAGATAAATAGATAGATTGATAGATAGATAAATAGATTACAGGTTAGATTAGTTAAATTCATTGCGGTGTAAACAAGAATGTTCAGGATTAGACGAAGAAGGGAGTTGTTTCAAAATGTGATATAATTAGATGCGCTATAATTAGATGCGCTATAATTAGATGCGCTATAATTAGATGCGCTATATTTAGATGCGCTATATTTAGATGCGCTATAATTAGATGCGCTATATTTAGATGGGCTATAATTAGATGCGCTATAATTAGATGCGCTATAATTAGATGCGCTATAATTAGATGCGTTTTATTTAGATGCGCTATAATTAGATGCGCTATAATTAGATGCGCTATAATTAGATGCGCTATAATTAGTGCGCTATAATTAGA
>JAGDYQ010000023.1:1892843-1968664 GCA_021962125.1 Bulinus truncatus | reverse complement strand
AGACAGACAGATAGAGAGAGAGAGAGAGACAGACAGACAGACAGAGAGAGAGAGAGAGAGAGAGAGAGAGAGAGAGAGAGAGAAATGAAAACCTAACATCTAATTCCAGACCTAACTTCTAATTCTAAATTTAGCTTTTAATCTTGTCTAGACCGTTTGGGGGCTAAAATCATTTCCCTGTCCTATTTCCCGGTCCTATCATACCATTAATGTTACATTCTGTTTTGACCCATCTATCCATCCCCGCTCCCGTAACTGAAGCAGCGACGGCCATGTTTGTCGATGCCAGTGACGTAGATGTACACATCCGCTTTGATTGGGAGTTTTGAGTCATATGACCGGGACTATGACCAATCATCGGGGTTGTATGGGAACCACACAAACTAAATGATAGTAAACAACATTTGTCAAGTGGCGTTGGAAGGGTACTGTGGGTTGTGCGGCAGCACAGGGCGCATTACTAGGAAGGGCTGTTTAATGTGTTTGCATTTTTTTCAGATTTGGATGAGGGCGCCGTAAAAAGTCTAACATAAACAGGACGCCACTAGAGCTAGCTACGGCTCCGCCAGTGTCTGATGTTTTTTGTTTTTTTTTTAATATTTATTCTTTTTTAGCTTTTAGACGAAAGGTTGTACCAGGCTAGATAACCGGACATAAATTAGATAACATTGGATAGAGATAATAGAGACCCCTTGGCGGGGTGGGGGGGGGATATAGAAGGAGGGGTAATGGCTGGAATGTAAGTTTTTATTTTTTTAAATCTGTAGACATGTTGAGAAATTCGCCCATTCTGAGATTTTTTCCCAGAGATCGCCCGTCTAATTAGTGAGTGCACTCGTTTCAATTCATGGCGAAAGGCGTGGCCCCGGGCAGACAGAACACCCTAAGGTCACCCACAACTTCAGAGTCCCACTTAGAGATACAGCTCATTGGATCTCGGCTTGAATGTCGTAAAACTGTCAAGAATTGTGGGTTAAAAAAAAAAAAGAATTTCGGGTTAAAGGTTAGAGGTCGGGATGTCGTAGAATGGACTGTAGCAAATGACTGTGTTTAAACGAATAAATTAGATTGTTATATATATGTGTGTATATATATATATATATATATATATATATATATATATATATATAAGTGATAACTAGAGTTTTAGAATGTGAAGACCGTACATTATTACGAAATAAATTTGGGTGTAGCCCTCGCTTGCCGCTCCACGGGATGCATTAGAAGTTTGATTTAGTACAAGCGTCATGTGATCGCACCAAATTACTCAGCCAGACTTATGATCTTCGCCAGTGCGAGGTGAACGTGTTCTCACACTCTGGGGGCAGCCGAGTGAGTGTTTCCTCTGCCGCCCCCCCCCCCAACTTAAGACATGTAAACTAATCTAATTGAATGCATGGTGAGCCGTAAAAAAAAAAAATTGCGGAATAGGGAGTGACTTCTTCTCTCCCCCCCCCCTCCCTACGTTCCTTTTCATACAACGAGATGAAAAGAGGCAAAAAAAAAATTTTTTTTGGGCGCCCCATGAATTCTTCCCTCCCCCCCCCCCCCATTTGACGCCATGGCGCCATGATAGTCTCGATTTTCTTGCACTTTGCGATGATGGAGTCAGCGTCATAAAGTCGCGAGTTCCGTCGTGACCAACAGGTTTCAAGGTGACTCTCAGTTTTTCAAGGGAGATAAGAAAAAAATTTTTCGACACTAACTGACAAAAATAAACAAATAACACATATAGGCCTATTCACTTTGTTATTTCTTTGATACATGGTAGACATCTTGCATGTCAACCTAAACATCCAAGGTTCCAAGCCCAAACTTAGCCCACGCTCTTTATTATGCAATGGGCAAAGCGATTTTTCGCCCCCCCCCGGCCCTAGAATCTAAGTGGGGGGGGGGGGAAGCATCGCAAGTATTTTACACCAATTTTATCGAACTTTAAGATGCTACGCCCTGTTGACATTTGCTCCATTTTTACTCCCTAGCTACGCCGCCGCTGATCCATAGGAAGTACCTTGGGGTCTGGATGACGTTCCAAAGTAAGGTCCAACTTTGAAAAGTGACGTGATATTTGTTGGTGACCGGAGATGACGTTAGCTACACACAGACTTTTTGTGTAAAGTGGTTACAAGATACAAATACCAATGACTTCATTCACAATGGTGTTCAGCACGGAGCAATCATATGTGTTTACATTATACAAAGACCATTCACCATGTTGGCCAACATAGATCCATTACATGACGTGTTTTACAATCGGTGGTCGTGGGTGTACTGCGCTCGACTGTCGACCGGAAGGGGTCCCGGGTTCGAACCTCAGGGTTTTCAGGTCCTGTGTTGAAAGTTCTATATCCCACTCTGTTGAATTTTCAAACTTTCTCTCCATCTTTTTGTTCGCTTGTGTACTTGAAGAAAATAATTTCTCCCACGTGCGTCATATGTTTGTGTGCGCACATGTGTTATATGAGTGTGTGCTCACGTGTGTGTGTATGTGTGTGTGTGTGTGTGTGTGTGTGTGAAATAGCCTAATCGTTTCTTCATTGTTCTCAATCTACACACTTTATTTTATTTTTTATGTGCAATGTAAAAATGTTGACAGACACAATGGCCCGAGCAACTTATCTTGACACTGTCAAAGTAATTGAGAAAACGTGCGTTATGATTGGGGGGGGGGGGCAGAGTGGAGGGAGAAAGGGAAAGGGGAGGGGGGTAAGACTGTAAAAGTGGTTTTATTTAACCTCGCCATATATACCCTCCTCCCTTGCGACATGCAATTATTTCTCTGAGCACTAATCGCATGCACCACACAACACTCGTGACAATACCGTGAGGTCATGGGTCACGTGAAACACGCGGGGGAAAGGCGGGATGTAACTCAAGTTTCATTTTTTTGGGTTAAACTAAACAATTTATTTATCTTATATGGATTTTTGTTTTTTATTATGCTGCATTAGCTTGTTTGTTGTAATGCTTAATTATGACGTAAAGATTCTAGGAAATTTTATCTGTAACCCATGTAGTCAAACTGAGGACCATCAGGGCCGGATTTGGACTTGATAACGCCCTAAGCTATTTGAGATATTATATTTTAGTGCCAAATACTTATGTATATAATAGTATATATGATAGTTGCTCACTCGGACAAATTTTTTTCGGGAACCCTTAAGAAAGTGGGGGCCCTAAAGCTATAGCGTGTGTAGATTATACGTAGATCCTTCACTGAGGACAGCCATTTCTTTCTTACTGTTTTATCCGGGCCGCGACAGTGCCTTTCGTTTTAGACTGAGGCATATCACTGGCCTTAGACTAAAGCATATCGCTGGAGGCTCACAGGCCTATTATGCTATGACGATTACCTTTCATCTATATGAGGTCATGTCAACACTTCCACCCTCTGCTCTTGGTCCGTCCCGCTGGTCAAATGTATGAGCCCAATGTGGCCCCCGGGACTCTCTCAATGTTCGGCCCACCCCTGTTTTAGCCCCATCAAAGACCCCGCGTCAGTGTGTCAATTTGAAACAAGTCTATCGTGCTTTATCTGGTCCACTACTCAAATTTATAGAGATCTGTGTTCTCCATATTTAGATTTATCAATATTAAATAGAAATTAAAATAAAATCAATACACGAAACAAACCATTCGAGATAAACAACTTTTTATTTATTTTATGACATTGTCAAAATATGGCATGCAGCAAATTAGAATTCGAAAAAACACACATGTCAACGATATTAAAAATAAAAACTATTAACTAATAAGAAAACACACACACACACACACGCATGTACTTACAAACTAACAAAAATCGTTTGATTAAACTACATGGGATTCTGTCTGCACACATCCCTCCCTAACACTATAAAAATAATTATACAATATTTTGTGATCTCCAGTCTTATACATATTAAAAACACGGCAAACATGTATTACACAACACAACTTTTCAAGAAATGATCAAAAAATAACACAACCTTTCATATAATGTTGCAGCAATGCACCAAGGTATGTACAATAATGTGCATATTGTTATAACATTGGCAATGCACAAGGTATATATACATATTGTTATTACATTAGCAATGCACGAGGTATGTACATATTGTTATAACATTGGCAATGCACAAGGTATGTGGTACATGTTGTTATAACATTGGCAATGCACAAGGTATGTGGTACATATGGTTATAACATTGATGACAGAACAAAAAGAAAAAAAGGTTTAATTTACACCTGGCTGAAACCAAACGTCATTAACAGATGATAGTCTTCTATTCTGGACACTAAGCTCATTGTTTGGTTAAAAGTAGTCTTATAGTACAGTATGCAATAGTAAAAAAAAAAACTGATGGTCACTGACTGGTCACGCATGAAGTTAAGAGCCCAATTCCGGTTTTTTTATATAGTAAAAAAACAACAACAACTTGAAATGGTCGCACCAGAGTAAATTGAACAAGATTTAGTGAAGAGAAGAACTGGGTCAATCGAAGCCACACACAGCCACACGGACGAGCCACATGTGGGCTTAAAGAGATGCATTTGGCCAATATTGCTGTAAAGTGTAGACCTGATTCAACCAGAGGACCCACTCTTTGGGCACGAGTTTTTTTTTTGCATTTACTTCTGAAATGTCCCAGTAAAAGCCCAACTTGAAAAGTGTATGTATGTAAATTTGCTTTTGTTTTTATAAGGAGTTTAATTTTTCATTCTGCGCCAGCATTACCATTAACAGGACTTAACTTTTTGATTAACTTCCATTAATCGCAGTTTGCCTACTAAAAAAATGTTTACTATTTTTTTTGAGTAAAAGTTGACCAAAAACGTCATCGTATGTTTACTAGATCATATCATATGGAATATTGTGTCACTTATAAAGTCATTTAAGTTCGTTGGAAAATGTCACTTGAGCAATTTCCCAAAATCGAAACGTCATAACAGTGTATTGTATATAAAGTGTCTGAAGTCACACGGAAAAAATATTGTCATTTGTGATATGTCACATGCATATGTCATTTTTACCATGTCATATGATTATATCAAATGTCTTCCTTAAGTACAAACAGAGGAGGTAGGTGAGAGACCCTGGAAAAAAATAAAAGTCAGGATGGGTGATAATCGATTCAGTCAGGGGAGTGGTAATCGATTCAGCCAGGATGGTGCTAATCGATTCAGTCAGGATGGTGCTAATCGATTCAGTCAGGATGGTGGTAATCGATTCAGTCAGGATGGGGATAATCGATTCAGTCAGGATGGTGGTAATCGATTCAGTCAGGTTGGTGGTAATCGATTCAATGAATATTTAGAAATGACACTTGGAAGTTTCAAATAATGAGCGGGCAATGGTGTTTTGTATTGTCGGGTGTAAATTGTAAAAAAAAAAAAGTTATCAGCTTTGAATATTGAGTAAGAATTATTTGTCGAGTGCCCTCACACTTAGTTTGGCAAAATGAATGCCTACATAGAAAAAAATAACAGTTTGTTTATGTCGTGTAAATATAGAAAGAAGATGAACACGTTGATTCTAGAGTTGAACTGAGGTGCAATACAATAAAACAATAATAATAATAATAGCCATTTGGGTTCTGAGTTATATCGAAAGTAAAGAATTAATACAACAGTATTCCAGTTTAAAATACAATCATGAAAAAATCGGATCTGCCCGAAACCAAAAAATAACCTAGTCTGCCGATCAAGCCTAAGGGGATATAACTCTATGCAAAGGTTTTGCAAGGGTGCAGCTAGTACATCTATAATAATGGACCGAAAAAAAAACGTTACCATTGCTACAGATTCGATATACGATCCGGACCGCGAATAAAACTCGAAGTCAAGAAAGTGAGAAATCTCTGTGGGATGTCTGATGCATTATACACAAATATTCATTCATTTATACAATACTTGCAGTATTAATGTCTCGTTAAAAAAAACTGTTGAAATGTCTGTCTTGCATTGAACATTTCATTTGTGGACATTTCCAGTTCTATGAACATTATTTACATTCAACATAATAATTAAAACTTAACAATATATATATAGATATATAGTTTTTTTTATTATTTAAACACAAGAATTTCATTAAAAATATAGAACACAACAACCAGTAAACGTGTTTTTTTCAGTCTAATTCATTTCGTGGCTGCATAACATTATAACATTGGCTGTAAACGTGTCCAGACTTGTTAACGGAATCTGACCAAAGTAAATGGTAGGGGGGGGGAAGGAGGGGGTGGGGTGGAGTGTATACAAATGTTGTGATCTTCAGCTTCTAACACAATGTCTTATCACTAACAGTACATTCTTTGGACATCAGGTATAGGCAATTTTTACTGGCATGGGCCTTGCAGGCCTAGGAAATGTTTACTGCCATAGGCCTAGCAGGCCTAGGAAGTTTTTACTGGAACTTGACTATCGCGCATCGTGCTCAACTTTATAAATGACATTTGTAATGGCTCATATATATATATGAGTTGTAGCGCCATCTATTAAAAGTGGAATCTTCATGCGTAGCGTACTTAACAAAGTTATCAGCTTAGCACAGCTCACAGTAAGGCTGATGGGAAAATTCTGTTTGCAGCAGTTGAGGACATGCCCCAACAGTTAACAGGAGCGTGAGTTTCTCCGGCCAGATGAAGGGAGCGTACTAAAGCTACATCTGTATACAGGGGTGTTCTCAGCTCGGGCTGTTTAGAAGGACATACTAAGCTCCAGTTTTTTTCAGGGGCGTATGTTGCTCAGGCCATACATAAACGGGGTCCTTCTCAGCTCTGGCTGTAAACAGCGGCGTTCATAGCTCCGGCCATATACAGGTGGGCGTATAAAGCTTGGGCTATATGCAGGGGGCGTTTATCGCTCCGGTTATATACAGGGTCGTATATAGTTCTGGCGATAGACCCATCATGGTGTGTATAATACCAAATGTTGTTTTTTTTAAGTCCACAATATCCAGTCCATACAATAAATAAACATAGTTTAGCACGGACAGTGTCATGATCTATTGAAACAGTAATGTCGACAATGTTGACAACATCATGATGTTACATTGGATGTACTAGAATATTTTACTTTAAATAGAATGTGTATATCGACTTTCGTATATTGCTCTTGGTCAACTTTTATATGCTGAATATTAGAACTTTTTATATATGGGCTTGTTTACTTTTACATGCTGAACATTTCAATTTGTAAATACTGGACATGTTATTCTGAATATAAAGACTTGTTTACCGTCATATGCTGGACAAGTTATAACCTTCACGTATTAAGTATGCTTACTTTCATCTACCGGACATGCTTTTTTTTTATTTTTCATTTAAGGACTTGTTAACTGTCTTTAGCTGGACGAGTTAACTTTCGAATTCTGGGCATGTCAACTTTCATACAAAAAAACTGGACATGTTAACTTTCTTGTACTGTCCTTGTTAACTTTCGTATACTAGGCATGTTAACTTTCATTTGCAACAACACAATAATGTTTGTTTCACTTGGCTTAGCTGGCGACTTGGACAACGTGGAGGGGCGCCGAATGTCCGTCGTTGAGGCGCAGGGGCGAGCTGTTGGCGTGAGTGGCGTCACCAACACGGTACCCGTCCTCCATGGGCGCGGCGGCTTTGGGCGATGATGTGGGGGGCATGACGTAGCCGTGCATGTGCGACGCGGACGTGGCTTGGTGAGACGAAGTCAGGACATGCGCGGAGGACGCCATCATGCTGTGGGCGTTGTCCATCGAATGATGGGGGGCGAGGGACATGGAATGACCCAGTGCGACCATGGACTCACCCTCGTTCAACTCCTTCGTCGACGTCATCATGGGGTACTCAGATTTGACCTGCGTCATGTAGTCGGACTTAAGATGCATGACGTCATAGGCCTGATGTTTGTCCGTCACGTGACCGTAGTCGTTTCGGTGCACCATGGCGTACGGATCGGCCTTCATGATGTCAGAGTAATTGGATTTTCCCGAACGCATGTAGTCGCTCTTCAAGCCCGGGTGCGACGAGTAATCGGATTTTCCCTGATCCATATAACCGCCTAGCTTGCCGGCTTCCATATACCCGGCCTGATTGTAAGCGGAGCGGGTGACGTCAAAGTAGCCGGCGGATTTGGCGGCTTCCAGGTAAGCCATGTTCATGGGGTCCACCAGGTAGTTGTGCTTGACCGGCTCCATGCCGTACTTCATGCTGTCGAGGTTGTAGTGGGTTTTGTAATACTCGGCGTTAGCCTTGGCGGCTTCGGAGTAAGAGGCTTTCATCTGCTCTGTGTAGCTCTGCTGGGCGTCTATCTTGCTGCCGGCTGCGTCCATGTACTCAGACTTGGGAGTGACATGCGCATAAGAGTTGATGGCCGATGTGTAGCTGTTCGGAGATTTCCCGCTGATTAGCTTCCCGCTGTCTTCATGGTTGTCGGACTTTGTGGTTTCGATTTTAACCGAGCCGTCTCCTGTTTTATTGATTTTATTCACGGAGGCATTTTTATTGTTATTGATGTTGTTGGCTTTTTGAATAGATAAGTCTGGCTTTGATGAATCTATGGAGTAGAATTATTGTTCCATCAGTGAAAAGTTGATAAATTGATATACACAAACAATTATATATGCTGTATTCTTTTAAAATAAGGAGAAAATTGAGATAGAAATGTTTGTATTAAAAAAAATTGTTACAAAATAATGCTTTACAAAGAAGTACAATTAAAAGGAAATTACCGTTTTCATCTCCTTTTGAAGGAAGTTTATTTTTGGTTACATTCTTGGGTTTTCTCTTCCTAGTTTGGATTCCGTCTTTTTTCATTGCAAGCGGACGATTAACCTACAAGATGAGAAAAAAAAATTATTCTATAGGCAATGTTTTTATCAATTGATAGATGATTATAATAGTTTTATTTACTGATAATAGTGACATATACGAAATGCGATTAAGCTGTAATTCGGCCACACGGTAATTATGATCATTGGGCTTTCCATATGGATGGCGAATTTGTCAACCTCGAAATTTCTTTTCATCGTGCCAATGATAACAAGAAAAAATATTTGAAAGGATAGGACAGTTTTAGTGTTCATACTCAGAAATAACCAAGGAGCTACTTCTATATTTCTTACGATATTTAAATATTCGATCCCGGTATGTTCGGGGGGTTGTGTATTTGAAACCAATTGGTGGCATAACTTGTATGTATTCCGGAAGTAGTGTTCATATACTGTGCGGTATTTAAGAGGTAGAGGAGATGAATATGTACCTTTAAACAGCAAAGGCAGTGGAGCTTATTGTTGGTGGGAAAAAAAAGAAACCATTCGTTTAGTTCTCGTGAATTATTTGCCCCTGCTCCACCCTGAAGTTGTCAGCGTCATAGATGATATCACGTGGTATAAAGATCGTAAATCTCACGTGAAGGACGGGGCAGTTGAAGACAAAAAAAAAATATCGAGAGAGAGAGAGAGAGAGAGAGAGAGAGAGAGAGAGAGAGAGAGAGAGAGATGGATATCAGTAGCATCAACATTCTTTCAAAGGATTAACAGCTGGGCAGTCAGTGTTTCTCTCTCTCTACATACTGGTTGTACTTCTGTACATACACCACATACTTAGACATTCAGACAATCGAATATTAAATGGATAGATAGATAGATGGATAAATAGATAGATGGATTAGATTAGATTAGATAGATAGATAGATAAATAGATAGATAGATAGATAGATAGATAGATAGATAGATAGATAGATAGATAGATAGATAGATAGATAGATAGATAGATAGATAGATAGATAGATAGATAGATAGATAGATAGATAGATAGATAGATAGATAGATAGATAGATAGATAGATAGATAGATAGATAGATAGATAGATAGATAGATAGATAGATAGATAGATAGATGGATGGATGGATGGATGAGCCCTTTACAGTACTGACTTGAATCAAAAATTATATTTTTTTTGTAAATGATAAAAGAGGATCAGTGTGTTTCTCAGTGTTTAATCAGGTTAAGCGATAACTCCCCAAATAAAATGCAATCAGAAATTTTGCGAATGAATCCATTTATATCTGATGCATTTTAAATAATTTTTATTGATTATTATCCGTAATGATTGTTCTGTGCGTTAACACTTACACACACATTTCTAAAAAAAAAAAAAAATAAGGTAAATTATAACATAATGTGTAATTGATCTGTGAGTTCGATGTGATGATGTAATATTGTTTTCTTAAATCCTATAAACAACTTCTGGGGTCTGTTTTTTTGCAGTGCCCTTCTTTAATCCTCCCATTCCTCCCCCCCTCCCCTCACCATATCCGATGTGTTAATGGCCATGGAGGCACCACGTGACACGTGAAGGGAGACAAGCTATATATATATATATATATATATATAGATAGATAAGTCGCACGATGTTTCATCATGCCCCTTGTTTTCGGATCTCTATATTCATGTGCACTACTTACCCCGTGAAGTTTGTAGTACAGGCCACAGGCGTTACACACGGGCTCCCCTTCGTTGCTCCTACGCCACAGGGTGGTGGTGGACGTGTGGCAATTGGCGCAGGACAGACCCACGCGGCGTGACGCTGACTGTGAAGACAAAAAAGTACAAGTCTCAGACCAGGGGAGAAAAAAAACGAATGGGTCAATTATTCAAAAAAAAAAAAAAGATCTTTGACCAGAGATAAAATAAATGAACAGGCAAAGAAAAAGAGTAATAGTGTGACGTAATGGTCGTTTATCTTTTAAGTTCATGGTAGGGGAAACTACGGTCTGGGGGCCATGTGCCCCAAAAAAACTATTTGTGTTTTGAAGTTTATGTTAAAAAAATAATAAATGAGTTAATATCAACATTTCATCTTGACATATATTTGATATGTCCAATAGACGTACCCATTTTGACCCGCGGTTCAAATAATTTGCCCACCCTTTGTTATAGTAGGCTAATTAAATTGGTTGATATCAACACTTTATGTATCATATATTTGATCCAACACTTGTGTCTAATTTGAAGTATCCATTGTGGCCCGCGGTTAAAAAAATTGCCCACCCTACTTATAATAGGTTAATATCAACTAATATTGCTATTTGTGTACACGTTAATGTTTTATTTATATTTTTTTTTCTTTGTAAAAAGGATTTGATTAGGAATTGAGACCAATTAGTTGTAAATTATAAAAGTTGTAGTAACTGTTAATGCCATGGTGTGCAGACACTTTGATTTTAAAAGACTAAACAAGAGTTTTATAAAGTCATTAGTTCAGTCAAAGACTTGTCGAACGAATTAAATTCATTTTATGAGGAAAACAATTTTATTTTCAGCAATCAATGTGAGTGATTCAATAAGTCATTGTGAATGATTCAGTTAGTCAATGTGAGTGATTCAATGAGTCATTGTGAATGATTCAGTTAGTCAATGTGAGTGATTCAACGAGTCATTGTGAATGATTCAATGAGTCCAACCGAGAGATCAAACAGGTTAGTTAGTGTGATAGATCTAACAAGTTCATGTGAATGATTCAATAAGTCACTGTGAGTGATTCAGTAATTCCATGTGAGTGATTCAATATGATCGATTTAACAAGTCCGTGTGAATGATTCAATAAGTCACTGTGAGTGATTCAGTAAGTCCATGTGAGTGATTCAATAAGTCACTGTGAGTGATTCAACAAGTCAACATGATTCAAGCGAGACAACAGTTTTAATAAAAGAATGCCACTCACCAGTCGCCTCTGTGGTTTGATCAGTGGACGGTTCAGCCCATTCATCTTGTGATAAAGTCCACACGCGTTGCACAGGTAGTGTCCAGTGCCGTCCCGGCGCCACAGGGGCGTGGAGATGGAGCCACAGTTGACACATTCCCGCCCCTCCAGGTCCGCCCAGTACTCTTGACCATCTACACAGAGGAAATAAAATTAGAATATCATCAGGTGGATCAAATTATGACTCATTTAGTCACGTCGTACACAGGTTTAGGTTTTGTTTGCCAGTTGACATGCACATGTAAAATGTGAGTAAAAGTAATAAAAAAAACAGACACTTGAGAGAAACAGGCCGACATGATACCAGTAGACAGACCTACAAAAAAAAAGGTATCCAAAAAAAATGGTATCCGGACAAAATGGTATCCGGACAAAATGGTATCCAAACAAAATGGTATCCGGACAAAAACCCCAAAATATTAAGTAAAGTTCCCTTCTTAGCCCTAACGAGCCGTCGGGGCAGATGAAGTGTAGAATTCATCTGTTTCTATAACCTCGGCATATGAAGGGATTGTGTGGTTAGCACAACGCCCGGCCGCCTTTACTTCCCCAACTTAAAGTCAGGTACCCATTTAAAGCTGGGTGGACTTGTGGGACGACTTTGCACCAAATTTCACCTGGAAAAATTCCATGGGCCTCACCGAGGATCGAACCCAGGACTCTCAGGTCGACTCTCAGGCCATCCGTCCCACTTCCAAAATATTAAGATTGAATATAATTCTATAATATCGATACTTTTAAAAACCCCAGCGGACAAAACCCCCAGCGGACAAAACCCCCAGCGGACAAAACCCTCACGGCCAAAACACAAACAGACAACCTCCCCCAGCGGAAAAATCCCCAGAGGACAAAAACCCCCAGCGGACATAACCGTATAAAACAAACCGACTCACAAGCCATGACAGACAGACAGACAGACACACAAGCCATGACAGACAGACAGACAGACCCACAAGCCATGACAGAAAAACAGACAGACAGACCCACAAGCCATGACAGACAAACAGACCCACAAGCCATGACAGACAAACAGACAGACCCACAAGCCATGACAGACAGACAGACAGACTCACAAGCCATGACAGACAGACAGACTCACAAGCCAATGGCAGACAGACAGACCCACAAGCCATGACAGACAGACAGACCCACAAGCCATGACAGACAGACAGACCCACAAGCCATGACAGACAGACAGACCCACAAGCCATGACAGATAGACAGACCCACAAGCCATGACAGACAGACAGACACACAAGCCATGACAGACAGACAGACAGACCCACAAGCCATGACAGACAGACAGACCCACAAGCCATGACAGACAGACAGACCCACAAGCCATGACAGACAGACAGACAGACTCACAAGCCATGACAGACAGACAGACAGACAGACCCACAAGCCATGACAGACAGACAGACCCACAAGCCATGAAAGAGAAACGCAGCAAAATATTTTTTCAAATTTGTTTTCAGATTAAGAAAAACATGTATAAATGAACTGAAAATGAATAAACAGTCACATCAAATATTATTACTGACAAAATAATAGAATACAAGTGTATGGTGTGAAATTTGCCGGGACCCGTGAATAGTTTTCAAACATTTATGAGGATAGCCTAACAATAAACCCGTGGAGTTGTATACTTGATTAACACGAGCCACAGTATTATTGCCACGAGCCACAGTATTATTGCCACGAGCCACAGTATTATTGCCACGAGCCACAGTATTATTGCCACGAGCCACAGTATTATTGCCACGAGCCACAGTATTATTGCCACGAGCCACAGTATTATTGCATGATCAGAAAAAACTGAGAGTTGCGCTATTTGGTCTCTTCTTCAAATAAACTTTTTTTTTTTGAGTTCTCCTAAACTTCTTTCTATATTAGGGGAAGGTTAAAAAAAAATGTTTACCACCGTCTGATGCCATTGACGTGACGTAACAGATACGTCCATTACAATTTCCACGCAGAGTCAATGACGTAATTTGGTTACGTCACGCGTGTGATTACCCCCCCCCCCCGGTATGTACTCTCACGTCAGCCGATAGAAGGAAATATTTTACAACAGGAAACTGATACTTGCTAATCGGCTGACACAGTTTTATTACACCTTGACCAATGAATGGGAGTCTACATTCAAATATAAAGTGCAGACTTTAACTAAAGTGAACAATATCACTGGGAAATATGTAATGTTTCTAAATAGAGCTCTTTTGTTAATTCCAAGATGACAAGTTTAAGTACCTAATGCTAATAGTACTTATCACTTGCAATGCATTTCACTATTTTTTTTATCAAATTTGACATGAAGTGACACGCTAAAGAAATAATCACCATAACAAAGTCTGTTTTATGTTAAATAATCGTCTGTTTCATGTTAAACTACAGTCTGTTTTATGTTAAACCATAGTCTGTTTTATGTTAAACCATAGTCTGTTTTAAGTTAAACCATGGTCTGCTTTAGTTTAAACTTTAGTCTGTTTTATGTTAAACTGTAGTCTGTCCAATGCTTAAAAGATATATCAAGTGGTATTGTCCATATGCCCAGTGGTATTGTATTAGGTTTTTGACAAGGACATTGATTGAGGGAAACAATGTTGTTGTTTTGTTGGTATGGATAAAACGTCAAAATCCAGCGATTCATTCACCCAACGCAAAAATGCTGATAGTGTCAAGTCATGGTAATAAAAGTTTTACTTAAGGAACATTAAAAAAAAAAAATTCACAAAAGCATCGAAGTTATAAAATTTCAGATCTATTTGTTAACCCTTTTTTTTATTTGGTTTGGGATAAACTTGAGGTAACATTCTACTTGGAACATTCTACTTGGAACATTTTACTTGGAACATTCTTGTTCAAAACGTAAATTTCTAAAAAACTTTGAAACAATTTTTTTTTCGTCGTTGTTTGCAAATGTGTTTGTGTTCTGCTGTATTTTTTTTTTGTGTCTAATAATACAAACTCACGCCATACACACCTACATGTACACAAGTACCTAAAGTGATGTGCACAACTTCCCCTGGGATACGACCAATCAAAACCACGGATACATTTTCCTTCTCGCGTTACTCGAGGGAGATGTCCATTATTTCTCCATCTTTTGAACGCGGCGCTCGCAAGGGAAAACACTCCCAAGAGCAAATGCGAAATCACCATTGAGTTACTTGTCCCTGGCGAGCTTTAAGGGCAGAGGGGGGTGCAATTCGGACGAAATTAAAAACAAACCAAAAAAACTCAAACACGCCAATTTTTTTTCCCCTGCTCACCTTCCAGCCCTATTCCGTTTCAACTGAGAGACAGATATTTTTCATAATGGGGTTCGTTGCCAATGGTCCGAGAAGATTATTCTGAGAATCATTTTAAAAACGAATCCGCAAAGCTCTGGAACAAATCTTTTCAAGTGATTACAACGACAGACTTGACTCAATGTTTCTTTACCAGTCAAATGTGAAAACACATTCAGTAAAGTAAAAACATCCACAACATTTAGCCGAAATCTGTTTTTTATCACAATTATTTAATTATTTAGATTGAAATCAATACTAATTATCCACGTTTGAAAGAATTTCAAGTTTACGTTAAAAAAATCTTATTTCAAATGTCCTCTTATGAATTAATTCCTTTCATTAGGAAGTCAATACAAAGCTCTACATATTAAAGGGTTTGTTCTACTAATTCAAGTATTATCTTTTAAAGCCAACATAACACTTTATCAACTCCATAAGTAAATTGCTTGAATTTGTTACCACCATGTAGCCAGGATGCCGTCCCTGGTTTCATTCATATAACCAGAATGCCTGACCTGGTTTCCATCATATAGCCAGAGTGCCAATTTCCACCATATAGCCAGAGTGCCCATTTCCATCATATAGCCAGAGTGCCAATGTCCATCATATAGCCAGAGTGCCAATTTCCATCATATAGCCAGAGTGCCAAATTCCATCATATAGCCAGAGTGCCAATTTCCATCATATAGCCAGAGTGCCTAACCTGGTTTCCATCATATAACCAGAATGCCTGACCTGGTTTCCATCATATAGCCAGAGTGCCAAATTCCATCATATAGCCAGAGTGCCAATGTCCATCATATAGCCAGAGTGCCAATTTCCATCATATAGCCAGAGTGCCAAATTCCATCATATAGCCAGAGTGCCAATTTCCATCATATAGCCAGAGTGCCTAACCTGGTTTCCATCATATAACCAGAATGCCTGACCTGGTTTCCATCATATAGCCAGAGTGCCAAATTCCATCATATAGCCAGAGTGCCAATTTCCATCATATAGCCAGAGTGCCTAACCTGGTTTCCATCATATAACCAGAATGCCTGACCTGGTTTCCATCATATAGCCAGAGTGCCTAACCTGGTTTCCATCATATAGCCAGAGTGCCTAACCTGGTTTCCATCATATAACCAGAATGCCTGACCTGGTTTCCATCATATAGCCAGAGTGCCTAACCTGGTTCCCATCATATAGCCAGAGTGCCTAACCTGGTTTCCATCATATAACCAGAATGCCTGACCTGGTTTCCATCATATAGCCAGAGTGCCTGACCTGGTTTCCATCATATAGCCAGAGTGCCTGACCTGGTTTCCATCATATAGCCAGAATGCCTGACCTGGTTTCCATCATATAGCCAGAGTGCCTGACCTGGTTTCCATCATATAAGCCAGAGCACCGTCCCCATCAACTCACTGTCTTCGGTTATAATGGTGCCATAGATATTTCCAAGCGAACTACAATGAATACAAGGTCATGCATTGAGACTCACCACGACTGTGTTCAGCTGGCAGATACAAGTTATCAACTCCCGAAACGCTGAGATCCCATTTGTTCATATTTCTGATAACAACCCTAATGTCATATCAGCCTAACATAAACAAATAATGAAATAAATAAGCAAAATTAAATAACTTATAAATGAAATAACTCATGTCAATTAACTCGTGTACAAACTTTCAATTCAACGAGACCCATAGGATGCCCAACCAGATTTACTAACAAAACAGGTCTACATTCTCACCCCCCCTCCCCGACCCTTTCCAAACACCCCCCCACACACACACACACACAGATACACACACCAATTTTGTTTGCTTCGAACCTGTTTTTTTTTTTGTTTCGTTTGTTCGCTCCTTCTTAAAACTTCACGCCCGTGCAACAGGTGAGGGCGGCCCTCCATCATTCACTCAGATCTTTTTGTTTCAGGTCTTTTGATTAAGGTCTTAATTACTTAATAGCCCTCGTTAACGTACACCCATGAGATTCCTACAGCTCGTTAAGGGGCGACAACTCCCGCGTTCGACATGTTCTCTCTTCCCGCGAAGTCTTGTTGTTCGGTGGGGGAATTCCCGAAACATTCATATATTCTCTCCCTTTATAGATGAAACAAAAAGTAGGGGAATTTAATTTTTTTTGTTGTATTTCTGTATTTTTTTTTTGTTTTTCTATGAAGATGGCGAGAAAATGTTAGATGATGTATGGTTGGTCGCAAATAATATCAGACTGTCTGACATATTGTTTTTTTGCTAGAAAGTATTTTTAAAGGAAGAGAAGTTGTAAGAAATTTTTAATGTTTTTGTTGGAAAGAAATATTAAATACTAGCTGTACCCTGATAAACTTTTGCATAGAGTTATATCCCCTTAGGCTTGATCGGTAGGCTAGGTTATTTTTTTGGTTTCGGACAGATTCGATTTTTTCAGGATTGTATTTTAAACTGGAATACTGTTGTATTAATTCTTTACTTTCGATTTAACGCAGAACCCCAATCGCTATAATTAAGACACATTAATCTACGAGACTGGTTATTAATTAAGTTGGGTATGTGATACCGCAAAGTAGAACAACGATCCCGCGAAGTATTTAGGAGTGCTGGTAAAACAGACAACAAACAAGAAGTGCGCGGCAGCACGTCACATTGAAAAACAATATCGTCTGCTAACACATTTCAGAGAGGTTTTTTTTCTTGCATGAAGAACTTAACGAGTGTGAATGTGAATCAAAGAGGGTGAAGACATTTATAAAGAAACTGAACATCCCAGAGAAATGATAACCTGGTCACGTGCATTAACCAACGGTTCTCAAAAGGCGAGGTAACACGACACGATATGATATTGACGTCTGCTATTGTAATTGCCAAGCGGAAATAAATACTTGCTATATATATATATATATATATATATATATATATATATTTGCTGTATACGTGTGTGTGTGTATTACTTTTAAAAGTTTATTTATAAAAAAAAATATAAATTATGAAAATGTTTCAGATATTAATTTTAATTTACACCTAAGTTAATTCAGCAAAGTAAAAAATGTGATTAACATAAATATATGTAGATTGTTAATATTTATATATAAAATATTGATGAAATAGATATAAGGAAATTGTTAAAGTATATAAAGTGATTGTTGAAATAGATAAGGAGATTGTCAATATATATATAGAGATTGTTTGAAATAGATTTAAGGAGATAGTATATAAGAATTCATTATTCAGTTTTACAATTATTTTCCTTTTTTCATCTAATGCTTAGAATTCATGTAAAGGGGTGGCGGGGAGTGTGTGTGTATGAAGGGTGGTGTCAGGATGATATAAAGACGTGAAAGAAAGAAATCCTGACAACTTTTGATGTAAGTTCGCTGAGCTGTCGAAGTGGGGGGAAAAAAAAACGATTCTCTGGTTTCGTCGCTCCGTAACAAGGAATTGAGTAGGAGGAGGGGAGGGGGGAAGGGGGGCCGGGGCGGGGGTGGGGGGAGATTGGACAGAAAGAACGCGGAGAATCTGGATGTTTGTTGTTCTAGTTAACGATGTCTGGAGACAGACAGAAAAACTTTCCAACGGAACAAAACTAAACAAAAACAAAACAAAAAACACAAGTGTGTCGTCGTCGTAGTGGTGGTGGTGGTGGGATGAAAAACATGAGTCAAGATTGATGGATAAATTGTGAGGAAAGAAATGATAGTACATAGAGAGTTGACGGTGGGGTTGGGTATATCATACAATAGTACAGAGAGGTTGAAGGGGGGTAGACACATCACTGCTCTAAATTTTTACAATTAGATTAGAACTACCGGTCATTTAGTGGGTTTTCTTCTTAAGACAAGCGCGCAATTTTTATAATTAACTTTACCAACAAAACACTCTCAGATACTTGGAAAATATCAGGTACAAAATAGAATATAAAACAAAAACTTTTTCGAGTCTTTTTTTGTTTATACTGTGTACATAATATTGACTTGGCATCTGTTAATACTCCATGGTAAACTTCAACATTTATAAAATGAAAAAAAAAGGAATAAATAATGCATATTTGCATCACCCTTGCCTTTTAAAACCGATATACTTTAATAATTAATGGGTTTGCAAGATCTAAGGAAGTCATTTTTTTACATTAGCGTATATCATTAATTAATCTTATTTAAAAGTGTTTTTTTTTTGTTTCAATTTTGCACACAATGTTCTAATGTTTCTATGCCGTCGTTTACATAATGCTCAGACGTAAACAGAGCCTACAATGTAAACAATAACATGCATATACAATAACATGTCCAGATCAGCCGTATCAACACAAGAGGTATATCAAGTTTTAGTGTATAACAATAAATAAACATTTCTGGTATGAGATTGGTAACAGGACTTTTTTTTAGATTTTTATAGACTTTTTTAAGACTTTTTAGACTTTTTTTAGACTTTTTTTTTGAATTTTTTAGACTGTTTTTTTTAGACTTTTAAAAAAAATAAATTTAGTGCTAGAGTCAGTGGCGTGGCCAGCTTATATTTAAAATATACCATTTAGCGCCGACTTTGTGAGTAGCGCATGCTGACCCCACCCATTTGAACCCCCCCCCCCATCACCGCGCCACTGGCTAGAGTGTCGGTGGTGGTGTCTGATAACGAGAAGACGATACTACGCCTTGTTCTATTCTAAGTGTTGTGTTGAGATACTTTGTGGTTAATAAAATTTTTAATTTTTTTTTTACTAATGACTTTTTAATGACTTAGTGACATACAGACAGACGTGGAGGAGGTCAAAGAAATAGACAGACAAACCGACTGAAGGTGGGATAGAGAAATAGACTGGATACATGAGACGATTTTTTGTTTACAAAGTTGTGTGTTTTCATTTCCGTAGACCAAGCTTCACCCCCCCCCCCCATCCACACCCCCTTCTTCCCCCCTCCCCTCAGCACATCGGAACTGCGGGAGAAAACAAACAAAAACGCAATGAGGTAGGTGACGCAAGACTGCAGTCAGCCTACAAATAAACAGCCTGTCAAATCCTTTACAAGGACCGACGTTTGACGGCAGGCTTAGTCGCCATGGGTGGATTAAAACACTCTTTAGTTTGGTACAATTTCCCGCGAGACCATGTACCAGTTTTTTTTTTTTTGAAATCTTGTAAAAATATCTCATTAAATACTGGATTGGAGATATGAGAATTTTACACACCAAGAGCTGGAGACGAGAATATTGCACACAAAGAACTGAAGACGAGAATATTGCACACCAAGAACTGAACACGAGAATATTGCACACCAAGAACTGAAGACGAGAATATTGCACACCAAGAGCTGGAGACGAGAATTTTACACACCAAGAGCTGGAGACGAGAATATTGCACACCAAGAACTGAAGACGAGAATATTGCACACCAAGAACTGAAGACGAGAATATTGCACACCAAGAGCTGGAGACGAGAATTTTACACACCAAGAGCTGGAGACGAGAATATTGCACACCAAGAACTGAAGACGAGAATATTGCACACCAAGAACTGAAGACGAGAATATTGCACACCAAGAGCTGGAGACGAGAATTTTACACACCAAGAGCTGGAGACGAGAATATTGCACACCAAGAACTGAAGACGAGAATATTGCACACCAAGAACTGAAGACGAGAATATTGCACACCAAGAGCTGGAGACGAGAATATTGCACTGTCTGCGCTCTGATGAATATTATTCATCTTCTGGTCTAAAGTCTCTGGACTAACCATTTGGGTTAAAGAAACCCCCTCCACCCCCTCCTAGTTTTTTTTACAACCATTGTTATGTACATTCAAGAGAAAAAAAAGTTGTAATTGGAATTCTGATAAACCTGGACCGAATGAATCATTGCAAAAAAAAAAAAAGGGGGGGGGGGGAGACGGGTAGTCAGAATGCTCCCCCCCCACCATTTTGTTTTAGTAAAAAAAAAAACTTCACACAGAGCAAAAAAGCAAAAGTTGATCAACAAGCCGAAGTATGGTAGGTCCAATGAAAATATTTTCCCATAATTTCTCCTGGAAGAACTCTCATTACCAATGTCTGTCTGAAAGAAAACAAGTCTCGCTGACGTCACAGCCGCCATGGCACCAGTGTCTGCTGCTCGGGTTGGCTCTAAAGTAAACGATCTGGCGGACATGTTTCAGACACCGCGTCTTCGGCCAGACGTCAAGAGTCTATTGAAATGTTTGGAGGGGCGGGGGGGAGGGACAGGGGGGGGGGCATTTTTTTTTTTTGGGACAGTCACTTTCAGCTCGTGGTTCCGCCACTCTAATGAATAATGACCTCATCATTAATTATAAACATTTCACGTTGTCGCTGACAGTGCGCAACACCGGGGTCACTTGTGGAATGCACGGAGAAATATTATTGTAATATTTACCACACAAAATAACTGCTATTGTCATTTCCTACGACGCCAATACATTTTTTATATGACGGGGAATTCACAACAAAAGGGGAAATTCGACAAATGGGGGAAGGGGGGGGGAATTCGACTAATTGGGGGAAATTCAACACATGTGGGAAATTAATGTTTAGTCGCAGATTCTTGAATTTCTCCCGCTTTAAAACTAATTGAGGATTTTGAATTAAAGCAAATTTGAGTTACACAGTTAATATCGTAAAATGAACAATTGCGTCATTTCAGATAACTATATTTGTGCATGCTTTAAAAAAATTGTGTCACAAACACTAGTGTGATTCAATAGATATTACTGTGCATGTACACTGGTGTGATTCGATATATATATATATATATATATATATATATATATATATATATATTAGTGGACGCTGGTTTGTTTCAGTACATATTACTGTACACATGTGTACTGTAATTAATGTCGCGGTACACTTGGATGTCGCGATCAAAATCAATAATAAACATCTTGTTTATTAAATTAGCGGCTTAGCCCCATCATTGAGGTCCTGTCTTAATTTATGTCAACAGAGAAACCATGACACACTCACACACACACACACCGAGTTTAAATGTAGGTCAGGTCATGTCAACATCTGGAAAGTCATGGCAAGTAGTGCCTGTTGTTCGTCATCATTTCCGTTACTTGTCTTTTAACTTTTTTTTTTTTTTTGACGTACGTAGAATCCGAATCATTTGAAAATCTTTTGAGATGCGTTAGATTCCGAATCATTTACAGTTCTCTCTTTTAATCACCATGTACATGGCAACAAAAAAAAATATGTTTTATTATCATTGGGGGAAAGGGAGGGAGGGGGTGGTGTTAGGGCTGATTCAGTTCAAACATTTCTTCGTACTAGCTTAATTGTTATTGTTGTTGTTTTTTTTTTACCTCGAAACAATTGTATTCGTGAGTAGCAGTGGTCATTGAATCTCTTGTACTGTGTGTCTCGTGTTGTGAATCTTCTATCTGATAGGTTTTTTCGTATTGTGTCTTATTAGTGATTGTATTCGTGAGTAGCAGTGGTCAGTGTGTCTCTTGTACCGTGTGTCTCGTGTTGTGAATCTTCTATCTGATATGTTTTTCTCGTATTGTGTCTCTATCGACAAAATACCAAAATAAAAGGACTGGCCATTCATAAAACTGAAAACACTTCACGTTTAAAGTGGTTTTTTCCCGATACGGAACACATTATTGGGCTCACGCTGAAAGCCCCTTCAAGTCCACACAGCATTAAATGGGTTGGGGAGTAAAGGGCGGCAGAACGTTTTTGCTGGCGCCCCCCCCCCATAAAAAAACCTCTTGACCATGTTATGGGTGTCATCTATAGCAGAGGTTTTGAACCTTTTTTATGCTGCGGACCCCACATACATTCCAAATTCGGGTGGCGGACCCCCATAGCCCAAGGCGCCCTGGCCTCCTTTTTTACCACAGGTTGGGCCAAAATATGTCTTAAGTTTGCGGATGTAATCTACTTAAATTCTGCTCAACGATAGGCCTACCCTAAGTTACCCACACAACATGTAAACGTCATTTCACATACTGAAATAGCCATCTATCCGAAAAAATAAAACAATCACTGTTTTCAGTGGTAAGGTTGTACCTGTTTTTTCACTACAGAGTTTGTCCAATCATGGTGGTATGCGTATTTCATGTTCAATGTCAAGTCTGGACCTGTACTTGGTTACATTAAAAGCAGAGAATGTAATTTGGCACACATACGTTGTAGAAAAGTGGTAGCAGGACATTGATGGCTTTGTCTGACAGCAGCGAGTACTCCTGGAAACATGCTAGCCAGAACGACAACAATGGCAGTCTGCAGTGAACTGCAAGCGCAGTGTCCTGTCAGACGACAAATCTTATCTAATATTTTAAAATGTATTTGTCACATAAGCAAGTCACATGACAACAGCATAATAGGTTCATCGCTAGAATTTTTCACCGTTTCATCGATGCGTTTGCGAAAATCCCTATTATCGCTCTGTCCTATTTTCATATTAAAAATTTACGAAAAATCTACTTCCAACCAAAACAATCTATGGGTTAGGATAAATTTGATATCAAAAACTTTTGTGTAAGATTATTTCTAGGCTAATCTAGGCTTATAATAATTGTAACCACTGATTAACCAGACTATTTATCAACAATAAACATGCTTGCACAGATACAGATGTCAGAAATATTGCCAAGATGACATGACTCAAAAACTCACTGCACAAGTACATGAAGTATGCGCTCTAGTTCAGACTTCAGACGTAGCAGAAGCAAATACCAGTGAAGTTTTCAATTCTCCACAATATTGTCTGTGTCTGGAACATTGGCATAGCTAGTATTTTTTGTTTAGCTAAAAGCTAACCAATCAACCAAACCAAGCAATACCTTATACAACAAAAATCACTACTTTCCTTGACTTGCTCACGGACCCCTTTGTAGCGCCTCGCGGACCCCTGGGGGTCCGCGGACCACAGGTTGAAAACCTATGATCTATAGAAGCAGATCTTCTCAACGCTTTCGTCTGCCCCGATGAAACTGAAGGGCTATGGGAAACTTAACTCACCTTAATAAGGTACGGCCATCTTTTTTTTTTTTATAATACACTGTCAAGGTAGCAGTCTTGTCTGACGCGTGACCGTGACGTAATACATTCGCACGTGTGACAGGCCGTGTCCCGCGTGCCTCGATAGGACAAGACTGCTACAGAGTCCGAACAATGCATCGGTTTGTTTCTCTCCTCTGGACGTTACACGATAATCAATGACCACCAGTCATTGGCCTGGTCAGGAAGTGCCAGCCCTCCACCCCCCCCCCCCCCCACCAACCCCAACCCAGTGACAGAAACGTTGTAAACACAACAATTTGATTTACAGAGTTCTCTTTCCCTCAGTGTCCCCCCCCTTCCGCCCCAAGTTACCTCCCCTTGTTGAATGTATTTTGGGCGTGACTAGGTCAGAGTGAACTATGACAGTTATGGCCGGCAATGATTTCAGGTTTACAACTGACCACATGACCCGTCCGTGCAGGTGCTGTCATACACGTGGTGTGGTGGGTCAGTCCACGATGTCTGGACTCTTAGGCCTAATTATTTATTTTGACCAGCTACAAACTGACCAGTCCCCCCTCAATCATTCCCCAGCAGACTGACCAGCGTTTAGCACCGTGGTGCTAAAATTTAATTGTTTGGATAGAGACAGTTGTGTGTGTGTGTGTGTGTCTGTGTGAGGGTGCTGTATAGTCTTTACTAAGTGTTGACACTTTATATTGCAACAATAAAACTTTGGACATGTTTAATTTAACATCAACTGACCGCGTAGATAATGAATAGTTAAAATTTGCTGACCACTAACATAAAACCCTAAAAAAAAAAGAAAATCATAATGTCTCTATTATTTTTTGTAGCATTATTTATTGTTGAAATCAGTTGGGGACCGCTGCTCCAAGTCTAAAGCACCAAATTGTCCATGATCTCGCCAGTCATGTTTAGCAAGTTCCAGTGCCGAACCATTGGATTTGGGGGCCCGGGGGGGGCTTGTCCTCTTTGGGGGCCCCTGCATTTTGACATTCGACACCATGACATGAGATAATGTACTTAATATTTTATGTACAAAAAAAATTTTTACCCCCCCCTCAAGCTGGGGCCGGGGGGGACTTTAGAATTAAGACCCCCACCCTCGGTACGCCTCTGGCAGGTACAGTGTTTCGTCATGATGTAGGCCATGTTTTCTTAAGTAACCAAACTATTTAAACTTTTCCTCGTGTTTGCTCTAAATGAAAGTATGACTGAATATATTATGTTCACAAAAAAAAAAAAACAACGTCTCAAATATCTGGCCTGTCTAGCCCGTCTTTGTGTCTGTCTGGGTTTTTTTTTAAATCTTTTGTTTTATCTATCTATGTTTTTGTAATATATATATATATATATATATATATATATATATATATATATATATATATATATATATATATATATATTTATCTTTCGCTCTTTCCATCTGTTGTTTAACCTGACGATCTTTCTGTCTGTCCGTTAGTGTGTCTATCTATGTCTTTCTTAGATTTCTTAAAACTTCATCTAAGCCCCACCCCACCCATTCCCCCCCTCCCCCATGAGTTGTGCCCCTTCAGTACATCACTCAAGTGTGAGTAACTAGTAGGTCACTTCCGCTATAAATCTGACATGTTGGTTACGTTAACTTTTCTGATTTTTTTTTTTTAACTTTTCTTCTAGCACTATTCCACCCCCCTCCCACCACCACCACCGCCACCGCTCCACCTACATCGCCAAAATTGAAGGAACCTCAGAGTTAATGAGACCCTCCTCACCCGCCCGCCCGTCCTTGTTTAACTCACCCCAAGTTGACACTCGGGAATATGGCAGGCGGGAACAAAAGACAGCTTTGTTTTTCAACAACATTCACCCCCCCCCCAATCCACCTTCTGCTCTTGCGCTCAGTTCCATCTCCAGTTGACCGCTTCCCCCCTACACCCTCCCCCACACACACCACCTCCGCCCATCTCTCTATTTACCTCTGACGAATCATTAATTAACACGTGACCTTGAAAACCCGAGACTTTTGGATTCTTGAGCCCATCGCTTGAAGTTGTATTTATACTCTCAGAGTGGATGCCACGTTTGTATACAGATAGATAGACGGCTGGACCATTGTGTGCAGGGGCGGATATAACGGCTTGTGCACTGGGTGCGCGCCTCGGCCCCCCCTCCCCCGGATACTGACTATCTGCAGATAGCAGAAAGTTTTTACTATGCGTACATCGATTCTGATGTCAGTCTTTTTTAAAGGGCCTAACATACAGAGTGGCCTCAAAGTAGGTTTACAGTTTACAGTTATCACACAAACTATTTATTTGAAAATTCGAAACTAGAACAGCAGAAAATTTGTCATACCTGTTAACATAAACATACACAATTTAATATATAAGACTGTGCCTTAAAGACTCTCTGGCAGCATCGTTCATTCCAGTAGAATAAAATCAATACTAGCTTCATGACTATTACCGTGTAGAATCTCATATACAGAAAATGATTTTCACAAAGTTGCTGAGTGTTTAAAAAGGTTTTGAACCGCTGCTGCATACGGTTGCCGCAACATGATGGGCCCCCAAACTACGTTTAGTTATTAACGTCTCAAACTTCAAAGCAATGCCCGTTGTAGTCTGACCACTGCTTCATGTCTGACCACTGCTTCATGTCTGACCACTGCTTCATGTCGGACCACTGCTTTATGTCTGTCCACTGCTTTATGTCTGACCACTGCTTCATGTCTGTCCACTGCTTCATGTTTGACTAGTGCTTCATGTCTGACCACTGCTTCATATCTGACTACTGCTTCATGTCTGACCACTGCTTCATGTCTGACCACTGCTTCATGTTTGACTACTGCTTCATATCGGACCACTACTTTATGTCTGACCACTGCTTCATGTCTGACCACTGCTTCATGTCTGTCCACTGCTTCATGTTTGACCACTTCTTTATGTCTGACCACAGCGTCATGTCTGACCACTGCTTCACGTTTGACCACTACTTTATGTCTGACCACTGCTTCATGTCTGACCACTACTTCATTCTAAAGCTGGTGTCAAGTAGCATCATGAATGTGTCTGTCAAAGATGTCGTTCGGACTTATTAAATGAGACTGGGGTTCGAGCTAAAGACATTCATGTCGATACTCTTGTGTTCTACCCAACGACTGCCCCAGCCTCAGGGAAACAGTGGTGATATGAATTGTACATCAAAGTGAACAGGTTGCAGCATATTCACTGACCTCTGCTTAGGGTCAATAGTATTTATTGATATGGAACTAATCAATCAGAACTATGAGTATTTAATGATCTTCAGTCTGTTCAAGGGCTTTGTCTTCTCGTTGACCGATAGGTACTTAGTCGAAGTCTGACAGACCACGAGATGACCATGCAACGGACCAACTAGCTAGGTTGAAGTATATATATATATATATATATACTACATATGTCTGTCAACACCTGCGTTTCGTCACTGATTTTCTCACGATGCACTCGTATTTTTCCCCGTGCACATATTTCTCAAGAGCACTTGACGCAGTAGGTAGGGGGTGTGCACTTTGTTTGATACATTCTACCACTTGGCTTCCATAGGTAGATGACCTGGGAGGGGGGAAGGGGGGGGGAAGGAAGAACCGTAAGAATCAATTCACTTTCGCCGCTCACCCAGGGCACTTAAACGCTGGACTCACACTGACCATCTCACGAGGCATTTTCGGATGACCAGATGACCACTGCAGTTAGCGGGTGTACGAGGTTACCGCGCCTCATGCTGGGACAGACAGGCGGCGGGGGCGTAGAGGAGTAAGGGGGGGGCTCTGCTCACATGACACGTGACATGGGTATCATGTGCTGTGGGTGGAGGAAGGGGGGTGTAGATGAATGGTGCTCATCTTCTCACATCTCGTGTGGTGAACACAAATTTTTTTTTTCACGAGTAGCAAATGAAGTGGAACCACTTGCGAACGTCATTTAGATTTACCGGTGTCTATCTCAAGGGTCCTCAAGTTATCCACAGCAAGTTATCCACAGCAAGTTATCCCTCACCCCACCACACCACACCCCACATACCTCGAATACCGAACAGAAGCATTAACCAATCGCAAAAAAAAAAAAAAAATTATAGTTGTTCTTTTTTTTTATTGTTTTTTTTTACTCACACACACACACACACACACACACACACACACACACACATATATATACAATTAATAGCAATTTTAGGTTCTGCTTTAAATCGAAAGTAAAGAATTAATACAAAAGTATTCCAGTTTAAAATACAATCATGACGAAATCGGATCTGCCCGAAACCAAAAATAACCTAGACTACCGATCAAGACTAAGGGGATATAACTCTATGTAAAGGTTTTTTCAGGGGTACAGCTAGTAATCACATATTGATGATTGTTGTCATGACATGAAATCTGTCAAGAATCATAATATTACATTTCTACACCGCCATTACTGATTGAGAAGATTGTTCTAGTAAACCAGTACGTTAACATTACACAATAATGAACCATATACCTGGGCACAGCGTAGAAACTAAAAACGGAAGGAGAAGGGGGGGTGGGTGGGAATATGTTATTATTCTACTAGTTTCTGAAAAGTTTCTTCAGACGAGGGGCGCTCTACCTTTTCACCCCCCCCGGGCAGATGCATAGAAGTGTGTGTGTGTGTGTGTTTTTTTTTTTGCATGGGCCGCCGACAAAATGATTGATATAAACAGTGCCGCAGAGGGGGGGGGGCAAATGCCCAGGGGCCCGGCGAGTTTTAGGGGCCTGGACTGAGCTGGCCAATTAACTTTTGAAAAAATTTTATCAGCACGGGGGGGGGGCGTAACAGCCGTGCCCAGGGGCCCGAAATTTCTGTCGGTGGGCCTGGATATCAATACATTTATGAAAAAATGTATAAACCATATTTTATACGGTTGTGATTTATCACTCATACGGCCGAAGCCTTGTACAAACACCCCTTCCCCCTCGTGACTTAGACTTTCTAAGCCTTTCATTTTCTAGGTATTACATTATTTGCTTTTATATTATGATACTTTCTATCCTATGTGTTTCTATGTTTTATGTTTCTATGCTATGTGTTTCCATGCTGTTTATTAATCTCTAAGTTGTTTCCTTACAATTTCTAAAACAATGTGTTTTATGAGGGTGACGATTACAATTTTTAGGTGATTAGCTTTCTAAGACTTTCTGCACCATATGTTTTCGAGGTATAACTTTTCTCGGTCTTTTCTTCACGATGTACCACTGACATATATATATATATATATATATATATATATATATATATATATATATATATATATATATACTCACCAGTTGATAAATAAAAAAAAACAACCCAGATATTATAAATAGAAAAAACATGTGCAATGTGCGTGCATATGAAACAAACCCCCAAAGACTAAAAAATATATATATGAATGGCCCAAATTCCGTGGCATTAAAAAAAAAACAGCCTCACGATAAGAGAAGCCTCACGATAAGAGAAGCCTCACGGTGGGCCTCAAATTGATAGCTTTCAGAAAAAAAAAATGGAGAACACATGATCTGGAAACTATGGAGTTAGTGCTGAGGTGCCGGTGTCCAGTTTCAACAATACCAACTAAAATAAAATCAAGTAAATTTAATGCTGTATGGAAATAAAAAAAACTGACCATGGGTCTGGTCATCAACCGGACACTCCGGGCCAGAAGTATCCCCCACTGCTGAAGAGGCTCCTGGGGTTGTCATGGTCACCTGACTAATGATGCGGCAGCAGGAGGCGAGATATGAAACATCGGAGCAGATGGGCGGAAAGTGACCATTCAGTAAGCCGAATGAAATATTTGTTTCTCTGACCATACAGTAAATCTAATGAAATATATCCCTCTTTGTTTCTCTGACCATACAGTAAACCGAATAAAATATGTTTCTCTGACCACTCAGTAAGCCGAATGAAATCTTTGTTTATCTGACCATACAGTAAACCAAATGAAATATATCCCTCTTTGTTTCTCTGATCATACAGTAAACCGAATAAAATATTTGTTTCTCTGACCATAAGTAAACCGAATGAAATATTTGTATCTCTGACCATACAGTAAACCGACTGAAATATTTGTTTCTCTGACCATACTGTAAATCTAATGAAATCAATTTCTCATTATAGTGATTATTATTTCTAACCGTTCCATACATAATATTTGAACAGTTTTCAACAAATTCATTGAAAGTGTAATTATTTCCATTACTTTTATTAATGTAAAGGTTTGCGTTAACAATTTTATTATAAAGGTCGGCAACTTCAAGTTCCGAGATTCACATACGTCTCGTCATTCAAATATACGTCACACAGAAAGCGTACCGCTTTTTTTTTAAAAGTCCTCTAAGAATGATTTTTAGAGCATTTTCGAAAAAAAAAAATGCTCTATTGTCCCCGTTTTGTCTGTCTGTTTGTCTGTCTGTCCGTCCGTCTGTCTGTCTGTCCGTCTGTCCGTCATCACCCTAGATCTCAACAACCATAAGTCCTAGACCCATGATGTATATATCATTTTGTAGGTCTTGGCCTGCCAAGAAATGACTTTTTTCCATTTCGCGATCTGACCTCTCAGGGCCGTAAAAGGGGCCTTGTAAAGTACCGTTTTTTACTATATAAGCTATATTAATAATGGACCGCCCTATATCTCAGCAACCATAAGTCCTAGACCCATGATGTATATATCATTGTGTAGGTCTTGGCCTGCCAAGTGTACATCAAAAGTCCATTTTGCGATTTGACCTCTCAGGGCCAAAATATAAGAGTTTTTTATGTACCGTTTTGCTTATATTTTAAATATAAATAATAAAAGCTAATCAAAGGGGCGTAATCATTCTTTATTTTTGTAACAGTTATTCAACATGACTTACTTCCCGTACTTCAACATTGAACTACTTTCACCAAGATTGGCAACAACAATTTATCAAACAATTGACGGAGTTTTCGGACGATTAAATGACCACAATTTAGAATGTTTCAATTATGAGTCCTATTTCAGTGACCACAAACCACTTGTAGTCAGATTTAAGAGAAAATAATTTTGTTTTCAATTATAAAGAAACGTCTTTTTAATATCTTTTTTCAGATATATGCATTACACAATTGAATTAGTAAACATTTCCAAAATTTACAAATATTTACTGAAAGATAGCATACGTACTGATACATAATACGAAAATGCGCTAACACGTGCTGTGTCCAGAATGGAACAGGCTTAATTGCTTGTTTTAAAACAAGTGCCACCAGGTGTGTTTTTGTCCTTGAAATACTGTAACACATGTTAAATATTTGCATAATTTTACTGTGAATATGAGACGTTGAGAGAGTAAAGCCCATTTACCTCTTATTAAAATAAAAAAAAACAACAGAAAATGAATTCGTAAGGATGCCAGATTTTTGTATGAGTTTTGAAATGTCACAATTTAAATTCACCATTAATGTCACATTTTAAATTCTCTACCATTTTAAGTCACATTGAGATGGACATTGGTCATGTTACGGAGAGGTCATTAGTTCCAGACGAGATGGAGTAGTCCACACGTGAACCTCTTTAATGTCGGACTTGGTTCTGTTCCAGGAGATTTAGTCTAACACCAGGGGCGGTTTTTAATGAGCCCGCGGACCGGAGCAGACACATTTGAGTGCCACCACCAAATTGTAATACAAGTTGTGACTTTTTTCTCAGCAGAAGATACATTCTTTTTTTTTACTTTCTTCATTTAATTGAAAAATACTCTGCCCCGTTGAAAAATAAATCAAAATGTTTACAAAAAAAACAACCCAGAAATAATTCTACACTTCATCTGCCCAGATGCGCCCACCAATGGCGTAGCGAGCTTAACTTGCGCCCGGGGCACAATACCTTTTTTTTGCGCCCTTCATCATTCACAAAACCATACAATATTATATGTAAAATATACCATTTGGCGCCCCCTTTTTGAGTAGCGCCCGGGGCATGGTGCCCCCCCTTGCCCCCCCTTTCGCTACGCACACTGGGGCTAATGAAACTTTTCTTTTACTTATAAACAGCCGCGACGCAGTTAATGTTTACACATTTAGAAAACGAAAATAATGGGGCAGAAAAAAGAGCAAAAACAACAGGGCATTCGGCTCTAACAGCCACATTTGCGCCATGCAGAAGGACTTATTTTTGTCTACATCACGGCAGGAGACCACTTTATTAATGGTGTGCTTTGAATAGTGTCACGTGCGTTTGGTCACGTGTGTGTGTGTGTGTGTGTGTGTGTGTGTGATCATGACTGCCACCGGCACTCATTTCATTCTTACCCTCGCTCATCTTTTTAAATTAGTGATGACGTTCAAAGGGAAGGCTACTCCTACTTTAACACTTTTGTCTGCTGCCTATAATCAGACTCAGATGGAGGACCACGTTTCACCTTCGGCACCCAAGGTGTGTGCAGTGCCGCGCCTAGCCAATACACCGCCCTGGCGCCAACCAGTATTTTGCCGCTCACCCACTATTACCAGATTTGACTGTTTTTATTGTCAATTCAAAATTCTCTCTTTTAAGGTGGTAATATTTTGCTGCCCTTAAAAAGACTGCCGCCCGGGTGTTTCGCACCCCCCCCCTTTTCAACCACAAAACGGCGCGGTCTTTCTTATGTGTTTGCACTGGTGACGAAAAGATATTTAATTGATTACCAATTATGTTAAAATGCCAACATTCTTTTTTGAATTACAATTATCTTCATGCTTTTTATTTAGATCAAGGACTTCAATTGGGGCATATGTTCTGATTCATATTTCTTTACTTTCATTCTCCACCATTACGACTAAAATGTACCCCATATGGACTCTCTCACAGCTTCCCTACTTCTCTGTAGTATTCATAACAATAAAATGAATTTAATTATCATTTACCACTTCCTAGTTGACTCTAAAATGTCCCTCGCCCCTCCACCACAAAATCCCCCTCGGTATCTTCACCTTTATATCTTCACTCTTTCTAAACCAAGCGAGACTTTAGTGAAGTAAAGCGAGAGGCAGGACTCGGGTGGTGGAAACAGCGAGTAAGTCTCTAATGGTGACGTTTTCGTCAGATTTCGTTTGCGTCAATTGCCCCAGTGAGCGTCGCGGAGCGCCGGTTCCCATGGCTACCACCTGTTCCGCGGAGCTGTTAAGTTGGAAGGGAAATTTCCCACTCACTGCTTGTTTGAGTTCTTGTTGAGCCGCTAGATGTCACGGGTGATTGCGAGAATCTCGTGAGATTCAGCGAGAAGTGATACACTTTGTTTAGGAGGGGGGGGGGGACTGTGAAGAGGTGACTTTTAATGTAGAGGTGATGTTTTGTATACATACAGAACTTCGTTAGAGCGGGGATTAGACAATCATCATACATACAGAAGTTCGCAATAGCCGGTATTAGACAAATCATTTACTTCCACTTAACTCTTAATATAATATCATGATTAAACATGCACAATATCATTCTTATAAAAAAAAAAAAAAAAAAAAAACTTTTTTAAAAAGTCACTTGGTATGATGGAGGCACTGGCGGCGGAGCAGGGGGGGCAGGGAACCCCCCTAAAACTTTTAAGGCGGGGCGACGCCCCCCCTTGAATTTCCAGTCTGCCCCCCCTAAAATTTTAACTTTTTTAACTATGTAATTCATTTTAGTTTATATGTATCATTTTCATTTTCATAATTCATTTGATTTATTTCTTAAAGTTAATATTTGAAAGAAATTATAATTAATTGACATTTTACAGTAATCACATTATTGAGAGTTGTTGTGGCATATTTTAAAATTAGTTGCAAGTACCCGGCTTTGCCCGGGTTTAAAATAATGTTTTCTGTTTATTTAAGAAGCGTAATTTGACGTTTAATTAAGATTTAAAATAAGACGCGTAAAAAAGGGCATGCAAATTGCAATAAAAGGGTACATTTATCTTTAAGCAATGTGATACACAACATTTTTGGCAGTTCCTCTCTCTCTCTCCCTCCCCTCCCTCCCTCTTTCCCTCCCTCTCTCTCCTCCCTCTCTCTCCCCTCCATCCCTCTCTCTCTTTCCCTCCCTCCCACCCTCTCTCCCTCCCTCCCCTCCCTCTTCCCTCCCTCTCTCCCTCTCTCTCTCTCTTAGGCATGACTGTATCAAAAGATGACAATTCCTATGGATGAAGGAATGGAATGTAATAATGTAGTAAGTAATGTGATATTGGTTCCCCGTACCGATCATATTTATAGTAAGTTAGCTATGTGGGAGAGAAGCTCGTAAAACCTGCAATCGGGGTAAAAGTTTACCAATTTTCATGTCTTTGATATCCAAAATAATTAATTACAATTAAAGTACCCATTGAGATGAAACGAAACCTGTTTAAGAACATTCCCCATGTAATTTTGTGTACGTGTACCCAGTGGCGCAACCAGCAAAAAATGCTGGGGGGGGGGGATTACATATTGAAAAAAGACAGTTTGACAGACTTTTTTGTAACTTTATAACGCAAATTATGTATTGATGATTTGGCATGGGGGTGGCTCAAGCCCCCCCCCCGCACCCCCCCCCTTGGTTGCGCCACTGCGTGCATCAAATTTCACGTTATTTGGTTGTCTGGATCTTGAGTTTTAAGGGAACAGACAGACAGATAGCAAATGCGTCTTATAAGTATAGAGAAGTATTGCCATCTACCGAATGACGGCAAATGTAATTTTTAAAGAAAATACAATTATTTATTATCTTTTCATAAATTACGTTTTGTTTATTGAGTTTCCCGTTTCCGGTTTCATATTCATCATCATTCATGATAATTATCAGTAATTTTCTGATCTAATTTCACTATTAAATTTGCAAACAAACTGACATTACGAATCAGTTGACGACAGAAGTGCTCAATGTTCATTTTTATCTTTTTTAATATGTTATGTTTTAATAATATCGATTAAATACTTGCTACAGAATTACTATATTCTATTATAGAATTAAGTGGAGTATAATTTGTCTTTCGGTCATATTTTGTCTTGCCCCTCCTTAAATTTTCAAGGGGGGGGCGGCGCCCCCCCTTGAATTTTGGCTTGCCCCCCCTTAAAATATTTCGTTTCGCCGCCGATGGATGGAGGGGTTGTGACGTGGGGGGGGGGTGGGTGGTTTGGGGAATGGGAGTTGCGGGATTCGTTAAAAAGATAAAAAAAAAAAAAAGTAATAAACGAGCGTATTAATGAAGCTCCAGGGTGGTTAAGTGGGGTGGGTGGGGGGGGGGTGAGACTTCATTTTGAAAATGTGGTCCATTTCTTCTCTGAAATAAAAAGTCTTGAACTAGTCACGTGGCTATGCTGACATCATGTGTGTCACAGTCTCAGAGCTCCACCCCCTCCCACCTCCCACCTCCCGATAAAACTTTACAAAAGGTTTACAGTAGATCTAAATGAAAAAAAAAAAAAATTTCCATAGTGAAATATCATACACCCGTTAGCATTAATAAGTACTGCAGACCAGATATCTAAGGCAAAAGGTCTAATGGGCAAGAGAAATATTCAACACCCCCCCCCCACCTTATTCCCCACCGACCACCACCACCACCACCACCACCACCACCACCACCACCACCACCACCACCACCACCACCACCACCACCACCACCACCACCACCACCACCGACCACCACCACCACCACCACCACCACCACCACCACCACCACCACCACCACCACCACCACCATTACCACCGACCACCACCACCACCACCACCACCACCACCGACCACCACCGACCACCACCACCACCACCACCACCACCACCACCACCACCACCACCACCGACCACCACCACCACCACCACCACCACCACCACCACCACCACCACCACCACCGACCACCACCACCACCACCACCACCACCACCACCACCACCACCACCACCACCACCACCACCACCACCACCACCACCGACCACCACCACCACCACCACCACCACCACCACCACCACCACCACCACCACCGACCACCACCACCACCACCACCACCACCACCACCACCACCACCACCACCACCACCACCACCACCACCACCACCACCACCACCACCACCACCACCACCACCACCACCACCCCCCAATCCCAAAAAAAAACTTCGAGTCTGCGACTGTCGTTAGTAAACAATTACTCCGTGGTTGATGTGACAGGTTGTGTCAGCACGTGCAACTTGAGACGAGTTCTTGTGTGAGATGATGACAGGAGATCAAGACCCGTGGAAGGTGGCGGTTGGGGGGGAAGGGGAGGGGAGGCGCAGGACATGCATCTTACCGTCCCAGCAGCCACTCGTCATTTCTCCATCTCCAATTTTTGTTTTCGTCTTTCCGCAGTTTCTTAAATTTCTTTCTTCCGACTCAATCATAATAACCTCACACCACCCCCTCTCTCTTTCACGCTTTCTGTCTCTAGATTATTCTCCCTCCCTACCATTCTCCCTTTCTCTCTCTCTCTCTCTCTCTCTCTCTCTCTCTCTATGGATATCTATTGTATCTCTTACTTATCTATCCTTTTACCTAATGAGATATCTCATGAAAATGTGGATGTTTATTCGAATTGTATATTTCTGTGTTCAATAAACCCAAGAGCATTTTCAGAAGAAAAATAAAGATAACCATTTTTCTGTCATTACTTCTACGTTCATTCTGACTGACAGTTTAGAGCGAACAAAGTTGTTAATTACCACAACATAATGGTCACGTGACATTTGTTTGCGATTTCAAACCAATCAAATCGTCACACATTTTACCCATCTCTAGTATAAGAGAGAGCTACTTACTGAACGGTAACTGTTTATCTACATGCAAATATTTCCATTTATTATCTTGTATAAAATAATAATTAAAAAAACTGCTTTACAATTTGAATAAATCTAAATATTGGCAAACATAAATGAAAACCTTTTTCAATGTAACAAGCAGACATGTGACGTCAGTTCAGGGGGAAAAAAAAGGGGGGGGGGGTTAAATCATACACACACAAAAATAAGAAGCAGGCGTACCACAACTCTAGAAGTAAATAACAGAGTACCACACCCCTGTCCAAAGGTTGGGATGAATTTATAGCTAGAATTCCTCCGCTCCACCACCCCCCCCCCAATGTTTTCAGATCCCCCCTCCTTTCCCAAACACCCAACATCACGTGATCATAGAAGTTTTTTTTTTTATTTAAAAAAAAATGTAAATATAAATGAGTTTCATGTTGCCTATGACAGCCATAAACAAAATATTTCGAGGATTGTGTTTGTGGTTGTGGTTGTGGGGGGGGGGGGTGATTGATGACGGGTCCAGCTATCTCAACAGCTGATAATTTATTGGAAAGTAGAAATACAAAGCGAGGGAGAAAAAGGGGGGGAGGGGTGTTAGGAAACAAACATCATTGGATTATTATTTATTAATGTTGTGACGTAGCAAGAGGGGTATATATATATATATATAGGCCTATATATATATATGTATGTGTGTGTGTGTGTGTGTCTGTGTCTCTAATTTATATACTCTGTATGTAAAATACATGTTCGATTCTCACTCTTCCTCGAGGTTTCATTGAGTGACGAATCGTGTGATGGTATCGCGTCACTAGCGTGTGATGACTGACACATGACACTGACTTATGACCTCGTTTACCTAAACTTTATATGGTCACGGTAGTCATGATATGCTTGATTTTTAGCGTATATTTAGTTCTCTCCCCCTCCCCCCACCGCCACAATCTCTACACGCCCCACACCCCCCAATTCAAGCTTAATCTGCATTGACTTTAGATGCAGTAAGGAAGTTGTAAGTGACTGTGATTCGAACTACAATACCCCGACCAGGCTCACAATCTCCGCACCAACTAGAGTCAAACTTAACCATCTTCTCAAACGACGCGCCCAACGTGGAAATCCAAACGACGCTCCCAACACGGAGTCACAAACGACGCTCCCAACACGGAGTCACAAACGACGCTCCCAACACGGAGTCACAAACGACGCTCCCAACACGGAGTCACAAACGACGCTCCCAACACGGAGTCACAAACGACGCTCCCAACACGGAGTCACAAACGACGCTCCCAACACGGAGTCACCCCCCCCCCTCCAATATCAAACTTCCGTTTTCCCTTATGAGACAAAATGTATCCACTGTGCATTACCCTTACTACCATCAAAGCGATGTAAATACAAAGTTGGGTGTGTGTGTGAGTGCGGGAGAGGGGGGAGGTTACGAGGCGGGTGGGTTGCAATGAAGATAAAATTTATTGGTTCAGATCTGACAGGCGGTAGCTAGGATACCAAAGCACGTTCGATGTTCTGGCCACCACACTGGAGGGGAGAACTATGTGTGTGTGTGGGGGGGGGGTAGGGGCTAAATGTTTGGTGCTGGCCCTACATTGTGCAGGTATCAAAGGGAAGCTAGTCGACTGAAGGAAGGGATGTGGGGGTGGTAGAAGAGAATGAAGGGAGGGAGATGGGAGGAGAGGGCTGGTTGAGCTATTCACTGAACATCGCGAGTTTATCTTTTGATGTGTCGCGAGATTTGGTTTCTGTAAATTTTGTGTCGGTTTGTTTCTCTAAACTCCTTGATCAATAGCAGATCAATAGCAGATTAAATTGTCGAATTAACGATTACCGTTCAAGATATAGTCATGCACTGTTTATTACTAACTACATAGTCATAACGTAACCAATAATTATAGGCATTTAACCAACGTCATGGGCCCTCCCCCCATGGACTAACCGGTGAAAGAACCCCAACCCTGAAAGAAATTCAAAAGTGCATTTCGAAAGGGGGGGGGCCCATCATATAAACCCACCCCCCTCAACCCTAACCCCGGTAAGTGTTCCAATAGGCGTCAGCCTTCGTCACGGAATGTTATTTTTGTTTCAATTCCCCGAACACACCCCACCCACCCCCCTCAATCGACATCCCAACCAACTCCCACTCCCGAATACCCCGCCCCTTTACCCCCCCTCCCCCCTTCTTTTTTCAGTGTCCACTCTGTTCCCGTCGTGTTGTACTCATCCCTGCTGTCCACGGCAAAAAAAAAACCTCTGCCTTCCTTTCATCTCGGACAATTGTTATCACCGCAAACTGTTATCTGCTGGACACCACGAAAACACACTCCCAACCCCCCCTCCCCCGGTCCCCCGCACCCCCCCTTCACCATCCCCCGGGTCCTTCTAATGTTATCAGCTCCAACAACGTCGAAGTTTGCTGGAAGGTCACGTGCCATGTTACACGTGTATGTTGTGTGTGTGTGTGTGTGTGTGTATGTGTGTGTGTGTGTGTGTGTTTGTATTGTTTCAAGTTGGAATGTGTTTCATCTTTTTAAAAATAAAACGCCAAAATTGTCCACTCGTATGTTCCGTTCAACGAGCTTAGTCGAGGGTACATCGCTCCGAAAGTATTCTGTTGTAAATATGAGCATGACCTATATTGAGCTAACACGAGGTACCCTCCTTCGTTCTACCTACCGGAGTTTTATTATTTTAATTTTTCAACAAACTGAACTTGTTTTACACCGCTTTATAGACCACCATTAAATAACAACTACAGATAATCACTTATATATAAAAGTTAGTTCTGATTGTGTCTTTTTTTTTTTGTAGTTTAACGGGGTGTGACGTTTTGTTTAATTGAAAAAAAAAATGAGAACCGTTCATCTTTACGGTGGAAATGTTTGACAATGGTGATTGTGGAAAGGTTGGTATCTACTAGGAGTTCAAGAGGTCTGGAGTCAATTTCTTGGTGAACAGACACACACACAACCATAAAACTGAGCAAGCAGGATAGAGGCAGCATAAACAAACAGACATACAAAAATTAATAAATAGATAGATTGATAGATAGAAAAATAGATAGATTGATAGATATATAAATAGATAGATTGATAGATAGATAAATAGATTTCAGGTTAGATTAGTTAAATTCATTGCGGTGTGAACAAGAATGTTCAGGATTAGACGAAGAAGGGAGTTGTTTCAAAATGTGCTATAATTAGATGCGCTATAATTAGATGCGCTATATTTAGAAGTTTCACAAGACAAGGACTTACCAGGGCCGGTTGTGGGTCTGAATCCCTGCTGAAGGGCCATGTTGTTGAAAGTGTTCCAGGGAGAAAGGTCGGCCCCCATGTACGTCGGGTAGGCCCCCAAGCTTGAATGGCGCCCCAAAGGCGTGCCGTAGCCTGGGGCGGAGTCGTTCCTGCCCCCGGCGACAGGCCCCGGGGTCGACGAGAAAGGGAAGGCCGCCGACGTGTGGATGGGGTTGGCCGTGGTGTACGCCGTGGCGTGGTCATTGGGCGCGGTCCACAGAGTCGATGTGGTGGGCGTGGTCATGTTCTGGGTGGGTGTTCCCATGTATTGTACAGGCAGCATGGCCCGAGTAGATGGAACATAAACTGGATTCGCTCCTGTATACAAAAAAAAACACATTATATTCATTGACATTGTGAGACACAGGCTAATTTATCTATTTATCCATTTTTATTTGTTGATTATACTTTCAGTGTTTTTTTTTTTTTAAAGTCCATGTTCGGATAAGCTGTTTATCTTTTAGATCCTATAAACTACTAGTGGAACGGTTTTTGCAGTAGAATTAATATATCTTGAGAGATGTAAATGAGACGATTTAGAGATAGAATAAGATAATTTGAAAGAACCAGCTGAAAAATTTTGAGAGAAGTTATTGAGACACGAGAGACGTAATTGATAACTTTGAAGGAACTAAGCTAGACTTTTTGTTATCGTGGGAACTATAGCTACTAAACTGAGAAGAGAAGAAATATCTCTCTGTGTGTAGTTTACTTGCCTGAATGCAGATATCCATTGCTCACACTGTCTTGCGCATAGCCTCCCGAAGAGGGCGTCAGTGTCAAACTGCTCTGGTACATTATATTCTCCGGGGCGTCACTGGAACTTCTCAGGACTCCGCCGAAATGCGTCAAGTCGGCGTTGTAGCTGCTGACGTCACCGCAGTAGTCGCCTATGTCCGATTCTCGTCTCTTAGAGTCACCCGCTGTCTCTGAGCTATGAAGGCTCCCGTTGGACGTATTCGTCAGGCTGTCACTGCTACTAGCGCCGCTGCTGCTGTTGCTGCTGCTGTTCAGGGAGTCGCCGAAACTCCCCACGCGGAATCCCGCTTCCTCGGTCTTCTTACCCAAACTGTCGTCCTCTGGTTCCAGTGTATGACGAGCTCTCTTGCTGTCGAGGTTGTCGAAGAATCTTTCCACTTCCTTGCTGGCAAGTAAAGGTCCAGGCCTCAGGTGCGCCCCTAGGGTCAAACCAGGCTGCATCCCCTGCCAACTTCACGACACAGGGTCCAGATATTCTTCTAGTGTGTCGAAAGTAAAAAATTTGGCAGAGTATCGCGGCGGATAACTATGTGCCAGTTTGTCACTTTATCTGGCTCGATAGATGTTGCTGTGGAAATAAAAAAACATAACATTGATTCGTTTATTTGTTTGAAAATTTTAAAACATTTTCTGAAAGTAGACCGATCTATAACTATTGACCAATCAGACAGTCGTTTATAAAAGTACTAACACAAAATCTAAAGAAATATTAAAGAACTGTAAAGCTATAAAGAAAGTGTAGAAATTGAGGCGAAAATCCTGTTAGATTAAATTGATCAGGTGACTTCAAACATAGACAGCATCTTGATCTGTATTACTTCATGTTGTTCTAAATCAGACATGAGCAAACCAATGCCCTGGGGGGGGGGGGCAAGAATGGCTAGTTTGCCCCGCAACTGAGTTCCCTACTGCTCGTTCACAACAATGACGTCAATATTAGTTTATATAAACCCATCTGACCTAGACCCGGCCATTCATTCAAACTTAAGAGCCCATTGTGGCCCGCGGATTTAAACCTTTGTCCATCACTGCCATAGAATATATTTAAACTTTCTATCTCTCAGATTTTATAACCATTCTTCTTTGATGTTTCAATATAAGGTGCTATTTGTTTAATAGAAACTTGTCATTCTAACTCATAACCTCCAACCATATCCTTACCCAACAGTGCCCTACCATCCCCAAAAAATCACATACATCCCCAACTATCCCCTACCATCCCAACTATCCCCTACCATCCCAACTATCCCCTACCATCCCAACTATCCCCTACCATCCCCAACTATCCCCTACCATCCCAACTATCCCCTACCATCCCAACTATCCCTATCCCCTACCATCCCAACTATCCCCTACCATCCCAACTATCCCCTACCATCCTCAACTATCCCCTACCATCCCCCCCTACCATCCCCAACTATCCCCTACCATCCCCAACTATCCCCTACCATCCCCAACTATCCCCTACCATCCCAACTATCCCCTACCATCCCAACTATCCCCTACCATCCCAACTATCCCCTACCATCCCAACTATCCCCTACCATCCCCAACTATCCCCTACCATCCCAACTATCCCCTACCATCCCAACTATCCCCTACCATCCCAACTATCCCCTACCATCCCCAACTATCCCCTACCATCCCAACTATCCCCTACCGTCCCAACTATCCCCTACCATCCCCAACTATCCCCTACCACCCCCAACTATCCCCAACTATCCCCTACCATCCCAACTATCCCCTACCATCCCAACTATCCCCTACCATCCCAACTATCCGCTACCATCCCTAACTATCCCCTACCATCCCAACTATCCCCTACCATCCCAACTATCCCCAACCATCCCAACTATCCCCTACCATCCCAACTATCCCCTACCATCCCAACTATCCCCTACCATCCCCAACTATCCCCTACCATCCCAACTATCCCCTACCATCCCAACTATCCCCTACCATCCCAACTATCCCCTACCATCCCAACTATCCCCTACCATCCCAACTATCCCCTACCATCCCCAACTATCCCCTACCATCCCCAACTATCCCCTACCATCCCAACTATCCCCTACCATCCCAGCTATCCCCTACCATCCCCAACTATCCCCTACCATCCCCAACTATCCCCTACCATCCCCAACTATCCCCTACCATCCCCAACTATCCCCTACCATCCCAACTATCCCCTACCATCCCAACTATCCCCTACCATCCCCAACTATCCCCTACCATCCCCAACTATCCCCTACCATCCCAACTATCCCCTACCATCCCAACTATCCTCTACCATCCCAACTATCCTCTACCATCCCAACTATCCCCTACCATTCCAACTATCCCCTACCATCCCCAACTATCCCCTACCATCCCCAACTATCCCCTACCATCCCAACTATCCCCTACCATCCCAACTATCCCCTACCATCCCAACTATCCCCTACCATCCCCAACTATCCCCTACCATCCCCAACTATCCCCTACCATCCCCAACTATCCCCTACCATCCCCAACTATCCCCTACCATCCCCAACTATCCCCCTACCATCCCAACTATCCCCTACCATCCCAACTATCCTCTACCATCCCAACTATCCCCTACCATTCCAACTATCCCCTACCATCCCCAACTATCCCCTACCATCCCCAACTATCCCCTACCATCCCAACTATCCCCCTACCATCCCAACTATCCCCTACCATCCCAACTATCCCCTACCATCCCCAACTATCCCCTACCATCCCCAACTATCCCCTACCATCCCCAACTATCCCCTACCATCCCAACTATCCCCTACCATCCCAAATATCCCCTACCATCCCCAACTATCCCTACCATCCCAACTATCCCCTACCATCCCAACTATCCCCTACCATCCCAACTATCCCCTACCATCCCCAACTATCCCCTACCATCCCAACTATCCCCTACCATCCCCAACTATCCCCTACCATCCCAACTATCCCCTACCATCCCCAACTATCCCCTACCACCCTAACCCCTAACCCAGAATCAACACTTTTTCTTTATTTTCATCTCCGAAAGTAAATTTGTCTAACTCTTGGATCAGTGACGTCATTGTGTACACTAAGACTTAAGACAAAAGACGGTGTTGATCACTCTGTACTTGTGTATGTGTGTGAGTGTATGCTTGCTAAAAATGAATGGATTTGTGTTGAAAAATTTTGTTTCTTTAATATATATTTTTTTTTAAATTTTAAGCGAGAACTGAATTATTAATCACCACCGACAGACACAGCCAGCGGTATCGACCGTTATGTTATTCTTTTATCATATTCCGACAGCTGATAATCAGACGGAATCGATTACCGAGACAGTTGACCAGTCTGAGATAACATTGACAGAGTTCAACTGAGAATAACAAATGGACGATGTATCAAACAAAAGTAGGTCAGCAGCAATTAAAAAAAATACAAAGTGAGGGACAGTAAAACCCAAGAAATGTGTTAATTTTTTTGAAAAATCCTATTTGTAAATAAAAGTAAAGTTCCCTTAGCCCTAACGGGCCATCGGGGCATATGAAGTGTAGAATTCATCTGTTTCTATAACCTCGGCATATGAAGGGATTGTGTGGTTAGCACAACGCCCAGCCGCCTTCACTTCCCCAACTTAAAGTCAGGTTTTAAGGTTTTATTTTTAAATAATATATTATGTTTATTTTCACAAAATAATAATAATGCCATATCCTACGTTTTTCACTATTAATTATTTAACTTGTTACAAACACGTGTTACCCACATTCTGAAAACTAACACACTGGTTTTTTAAAATTCTTATTTTATGTTTCTTACTGTTGAAATTGTTTGTTTTGTGTTATCATACTTTCATGTTTTTTATTTTGGTCTCATTTTTTATGTAGTAAGTAAATATTCCGCTTTTATGTAAGTCGCTCTGTCTGGACGTTGTTATTTTATTTGACCTCATCTCTTGTTTATCATACGAGGGATTTTTAAATGTTTAGTAAAATCGAAGCTATAATTGGTTTCACGTTTTTTTTAAACGTTTTGTTCGAAGTTCGTAATTATAATAAATATATAAATAAATATATAATAAATTTCTATATATCTTTATACAGCTCTACAACAAGATAAAATTTAAAAATTTAAAACTATCAACCGATTTGAACATAATTCACAGCTGTAACATAAAAAGAGTTTAGCAAAGCTAAGTCTGAAAAACTATGAATATATTTTAAAATAAAATCAACTAATAATTTAACTGGTTAGTTTATTGTTTACTATTAACCATACTCTGATTTAGAACATACATCCAGTGATTGGCTTAATTCTAATTATTAGAGAGAATAGTTAACTAAGGATATAACTAACCAAAAATAAGTCAATGCATTTGTCAAAACAATAAAAATACCGAATACAATGCTACATACTTTCTGTTTACAACACATTTATACAATGTTACATACATACATTCTGTTTACAACACCCATTCATACAATGTTACATACGTATTTCTATTTACAGCAACCATTTATATAATGCTACATACGTACATTCTGTTTACAATACCCATTCATACAATGTTACATACATACATTCTGTTTACAACACCCATTCATATAATGCTACATACGTACATTCTGTTTACAACATGTGGGAATTGCTTTCTCGCGTATCTCTCCTTGTCTCCTTCTTTCTCTCCTTATTGTGCATGATTGGTCCACGGCGCCATTTCATGGGAGTAACCACGGGGAGTCACCATAGTACAATTTCAGAATGAGATGATGAAAAGTTCTGGAATGTTCTTTCACGCTTACAAAACGCGGGAGGTAATAAAACAGACTTAACCCCACTGCGTCTGCTAGAGTTTTCTTTTTTTTTTTGTTTTACGATTTAATTGGTTGATTTTTTTTTGTTTAAAATTGGCCTCAGCATTAGCCTCATTAGGTAATGTGCGCACGAGGGAGGTGCACAATGTCACAGTGGTTCTCACAAGGGGTTGTAAAAATAGATAAAAAGTAGCCATTAGAGTGTTGTGGGAAGTAAACCGTTGTGCCTGCGGTGTCGCCAGAAAGTTTTAGACCAACTTTACGATAAACCTAATTTTAAAAAGTAGCAGAAAGTAGCGCAAAATTTATTTATTTTATTGCTCTTTTAAATTATTTAGTTAAACATTTCATTTTTCGCGCTACTCGGGAACGTTATTTGTAGCATATAGCACCAAAAATTAGCGAATCAGCACAAAAAAGTAGCTCAATCTGGATACATTGTTTGCGTGATCTGAAAATGTTTAAAATTCTGAAAAATCTGTAAACCAGAAAAAAGTCAAGGATTACCGAGTATTTTAAGACCGGGTCATGATTGAAGGGTAAACAAACACTTTCCAGGCACCTACACTGTCACACAGATAAACAACACACTAATACAGTTACACAGCGTCATATTAACACAACACTACACACTAAATCAACGGGGGTCAAACACAACACTACACACTAAATCAACGTGGGTCAAACACAACACACTAGTCAACGGGCGGGGGTCAAACGCAACACTACACACTAAATCAACGGGGGTCAAACACAACACACTAGTCAACGGGCGGGGGTCAAACGCAACACTACACACTAAATCAACGGGGGTCAAACACAACACTACACACTAAATCAACGGGGGTCAAACACAACACTACGCACTAAATCAACGGGGGTCAAACACAACACTACACACTAAATCAACGGGGGTCAAACACAACACTACGCACTAAATCAACGGGGGTCAAACACAACACTACGCACTAAATCAACGGGGGTCAAACACAGCACTACACACGAAATCAACGGGGGTCAAACACAACACTTCACACTAAATCAACGGGGGGTCAAACACCTAATTGATTTTCAAGACTGCTCCCATTGAATAAGTTTTGTTCTGATATTTCATTACAAAGTCTAGTTTAATCACATGTAGTTCGGCTCTCACTGACCTAATTCTTGGCCCGCCCTCACTAAGTATTGCTATGATTGTACTATCCGATATTTTCTTATTACAGTCTTGAAGTACACAGAATAATCAAACAACTCTGTGACTTGGGAACAAATCGAACGTTCAATTATTAGTGCTACGTGATATGATTGTAGAAACAGACTTTTTTATGAATGTAGAAACAGAGACGTTTTATGACCGTAGAAACAGAGATGTTTTATGATTGTAGAAACAGACATTTTATGATTGTAGAAACAGAAGTTTTATGATCTTTGAAACAGAGATGCTTTATGATTGTAGAAACAGAGATGCTTTATGATTGTAGAAACAGAGATGCTTTATGATTGTAGAAACAGAGATGTTTTATGATTGTAGAAACAGACATTTTATGATTGTAGAAACAGAAGTTTTATGATCTTTGAAACAGAGATGCTTTATGATTGTAGAAACAGAGATGCTTTATGATTGTAGAAACAGAGATGCTTTATGATTGTAGAAACAGAGACTTGTGTGTGTGTGTGTATGATTGTTTACTAACGTGTTTCATATGAAGGTTAACATCATTGAAATGATTTATTATTATTATTATGCGATTCTTAAAGTATTTCATTTCAGATTTGAGTAAACAATCTTTTTTCTTGTATTAGCCCACGCCATTTCACTTTCCCTAAATAATTGATGATAGTTTTTAATACATTAATCTTAAATTTTTTTTTTTTAAATCGAGAATTTTAACAAATTACATCGCCTCGAACAATTAATATCAAAACAAAAACAATGTTGTTATAAAAGATACGAAAGTGAACATAGAAATATATATATATATATATATATATACAGTCGATTCCCCTTAATTGGGACACATCGGGACTGAGGCTTTTTGTCCCAATTAAGCGGCTGTCGCAATTAAAAATACAAATTTACTATTGGCTTCTTGGTTTGTTAACCTATTAAGACCCGCAACGCCGAATTAGGATTCACAACACTTGGCACGGAGGTTGTTTGACACAATTAGAATATTGTTAGCTAATTCCTTTTTTTTAAAATTGTCAGAATCCAGATATTTGATAGCTGAAACGACAACCTCCTAACATTCATTCTAGAGATGACTTTTGAACTGTTGGAATCTTTTTTTACTGCGCATGTCTCTGAGTAATTTAAACTATAAGCATTAAGAGGTAATAAACATATGCCAATTTTGTTGAAATAAGAATGAATTTGTAATTATTCGTATTTATATTTTAAGAAATGTATCATTGTATCACAATATGACAACCCTACAGTGCCTTATGATTCATACATGAATCAACCATATTTTTTCATTATTATAATCTTATTATTAACTTTGGCCTAAAAAGGTGAGTGTATTTATTCACGCTATCTCAGGGGAATGTAAAATTACCAGAAAAGCATGCGCAATCAACTTTCGCTTTTGTATTTCCCATCTAATGTTAATAATAGTACAAATATAAAAAAAAATAAATTGGGCACTGTAGACATTAGTCTCAATCAGACTACTGTTATAATATCTATAAGGAAAGTGTTATTGCGAGAGTTACAACATCTCAATAGTAACATTTTGAGTTCACATATTGTTAATTTGACCTATCGGCTATTGATGTATTAATTCCATTTACCACAAAGTAAAATGTATGGAGTATTTTAGGCAAGGTGCGGTTATTCTTCTGGGGCCTAGCCCATGCGTCAAAGAACGGGACCATAATTAAAAAAAGTTATACTTCAAATGAACGCTGGTTAACTTTCAAGTAAACATTTTAATTGTTAAAAGCTAGTTATGTTGTTTATGAAGGCATATCCGCGTGCCGAAATGTTCATAGAGCCGTGGAGTTGGACTTCCGGAACCGTTGATGAAAATAATGAATAGACAAATTGTCGTGACTGATTCCAGTCTTTTTAAATCTGTGACTTGACTTACCAGTCGTTAAATCTGAAGTAAAGAGATGTATGGACGGAGTCAGGGCAGTGGCGTAGTGAGAGGCAAGGGGCATCATGCCCCGGGCGCTACTCACAAAGGGGCGCCAAATGGTATATATTTTAATATAATATTATATGGTTTTCGAAAAGGGGGGGGCGCTGAAAAGGTATTGTGACCCGCGCGCGAGTTAAGCTCGCTGCGCCACTGTGTCTGGAATGAGTGACACATTATCTCCGTAATTTATTAACGGAATATTGGCATAGGTGACGCTATATCGAGAAGAGTGAGGTCATCATGTAATGTCTTCGGGGGGGGGGAAAGAAATGTCGAAGTGTAACACACAGTGTCTAGGGTGGTAAAAAAGCGTTACACATGAATGTAAGGGGGGGGGGTAAAATCAAGACTAATACGATACGCAATGAGTGAATGACCATTGAATACATGAAAACATAAATTTGGTTTGAATGTTTAGGGGATATTAGATAGCATTTAGTCAGCCATTTTGTTGTAAATTTAACAGGACATCATGATGAAATTTCAACCAGTTATCTTGATAATTAGGACATCATTACCTGTGGCATTGGTTATTTTGATATTAACAATAAATGCAAACATTGTTCATGACAAAGTTTCTATTCTAGCTAAACCGATAATAATCAAACATCAATTTTAATGAACTTGTCATAATTCAGAGAACCTAACTTGATCGTCGATTAAAACCTATCAATTGCAACTGTTTTTTGATTTTCTAAAAATACTATACATTGAAAATACCAAGATAGGTTCCCCGACACTAAGCCAGGGGCGAATATATCTAGGTCAGAGAGGGGTTTCGCACTATTTAGGATTCGGGTGCATGAGGATATTTTTGGGACGGATCTGTTTATAAATATAATAATAATGATAAAACTGTAAATTTTGCGTTTTTTGAGAAAAGGTGTGTGTGTGTGTGGGGGGGGGTGTTGGGGGGTGGTAGGGCGCGCGTCCGGTACTCCCGCCGTTTAAGACACCTTTGATCTAGGTCCAGTAAGTTACTCAATGCCAGGCAGTATGGTACACGCATCAGACTTACTTGTGGGATTAGACTTAAAATGTCCACAGTACATGCACACCATGTTAGCATTAATACTTTTCATACAATTTATAACATTGATTTGTTTCTACAGTCCTAGCTCTGGACAACCCGTCAAACAATAAATAAGTCATTAGTTAATGAAATAGAAATCATCTTTGTGCCTTCTTGTTATTTTATTCAACTCAAATTGTATACAATTAGTTCAAAGCAAAATAAAGGTAGAATTGCATTTATAAATTATATAGAACTAATGTAATTGGCAAAAAAAAAATTACTAATTATTGTATAAATAAGCAAAGGCGAAGTTATATTCAAGGAAAATTGTGTTGGTACAATGTTATGTTTTGTTCCATGGCTAAGATATGAGTGTAAGTGTAAGCCTACATCCACTATTTACTTGTTCATATTATACAAGTTTATTATTCTTTTAACATTGTTGCAAACTTTATCAGTAATGTCGCACTGGCCGATGCACAAATAAATAAAAGTGTTTTTAATGTAATGTAAACAAAAACATACCTGAATACGTGGTCCTGGTACACACACTCGAGTGAGGAGAATAGAATCCGCAATACTCACCCACAGACAGGATGCATTCAACAGATTAGTTTAGATTACGATATTATTGTTTGTATATATATATATATATATATATCTTTTGAAACGTATGATCTCTTTCTGTTTTTTTTTTAATTTAATGTTAACAACTCCAGTTGTTTAATGTAAACTTTCTTGTCTATATAACATATCTAAACACTTTACATAGATACACTTTAATCCTCGCACAGGGCTTTCAAGATTGTTGCTTTGTTGCTAGACGAACTTCCAGATAATCCCAGTGAATCCACTGCCTTCATTATCTCAATGTTTGTAAAAAAAGAAAATACTCTCTGATCCTATGTGTCTGTGTTTTTTTTTTTACTTTTTAAAACTGTCTAAGTGCAATGGAGACGAAACACACTAACACAAGACCAAAATAAATGTATTTCTGGTCTAATCTTTTTTTAAGACAGGGTGTAAAGAAAGGAGGAGGGGAGGGTAGAAACTCTCCTTGCGCTGGAGGCAAAGGGCTGTATTTGGAAACTTCTTTATCCCCCCCCCCCACGGGGGGACTGCGTCATTCGAAGATATCGCACTCTTCCACGATTCGTCGAATGTTATCACAAGTGGGCGGTTCGCAGGGAGGAGTTACACTCATTTACCCTTCCAACCAATGGTGTGAAGAGTTACGTCAAGTCTCATGAGGATGCAGTGAAAGAGTCGCACGCTCGGATTGGGTGAAGGAAACTATTTAAAAAAAAATAGAGGGGGGGGGGTGATTTTTCTTTTTCTCGTGCTGACTGCGAGAGCGAGCGGTTTTGTTTTTTTGGTTACCGAGCAAAGAATCTCCAGGGAGTTGAAAGGCGAGTGGGCGGGGACTAGAATCAGCAGACTCCAGGATAAAAAAAATTGAATTGTGGTTCCAGACCTGGAAGGTTTATTGATCGCGGTTCAAGACAAAACATGAGTAAGCGGACTGTTAGACATAGCACCGCCCTCCACAATTAACCAGCGCCATCAGAATCTTGTGTCGCGGAAATCTCGTTCAGTTCATTTTGTTACCAGATTCATTCCTTGCCATGGTGGGGGGAAAAAAAAAAACTCGAGCGTTCAAGACGGGAAGCCATCGATCTGGCGGGCTCGCCCGATCAGTGACGTATCAGTCTAGTAACAGAAGTAGCGAACACTGTCTGTCTACGGGCCCCGCTCTTTGTGTGGGGGGCCCCTGCTCTCACAGCAGAAATCTGTTAGCTTGTAACATTTGTGTTTATTATCACACAGAACATTGCCCCCCCCCACGGTAACATTTGCTGCCTGTAGGAACCGCATGGGGTGTTACTCCGCCTCTGCGCCCGATAAATAAATGGATACGCCTATATGTACGTATATAAATATTTAAACTCATAAGCAGCGGCGGACTTTGGTCGGTTGGAGCCCTAGGCAAAAAAAAGGAACAGATGGGCCCCCAAAATTTAAAGAAGTCGGGACTCTGGGGGCACACACACATCCGGTGCACCCTCCGTTAAATCCACCTCTGCTCATAAGACTTACACAATCTGCCCATAACGGCTGTGAAGTTTTTACTCGTTTGCTTCCCATCTCTCATGAGTCTATTACAGTAGATTTAATTGAAATGAAGTGTTATTTAAATAATTTCTCAACTGATATCTAAATAGTAGAGAGATTCAGTTATAATTTATAGATAATACAAGTAGACAGTTACGTATCTAGCGACAGAGGGAGAGGGGAGGATTTTAACAATTCCTCCCCATGGCAGTACCAAATTGCAGCACGTAAATATTAAATATGCCTGTTTCCCTTCAGACGGCGTCTCGCTCTAGTACGTCACTCTCCAGTTACAGTCCAGACACTCAGTGGTTCTCTTACTGTGTAGATCTCGACCCCATTGCGGGTCACAAAAAAATTAAAGTGTTAACACAATCGAGAATATTTAAAATAAATACAAATGTTTACTTTGTTTTTTTTTTTTTGCATTACACGAGGCTGGCAACAAATGTTTCCTTGTGGGGGCTGTCAATCGCTCAAAGTTTGAGAATCATTCATCTATTTGAATGTAACAGAGATTCAAGAGGAATGTGACAAAACTATTGCCAACTATTCATGTTAAACATAAATGTTTACTATTTATTTTAACGATCTATATTATTGACCACAGGCTGAGCAAACTTTTAAAAATGAACATATTTATTAGCAGCTTAACTGGAATGGAAAGTATTGACCAACTATTGACTTCCAACCCAGTTTTTTGCTTCTCTTTATTTTTTAAAAGATATTGTTATTGTTTGTCAAATATTCCTTGTCCACAGAGTCTATTATTTAAGATTAGATGTAAATATTTGACGCTCTACGGGAACTAGATGTCTGTTAAATATATTTCTGTAATGTTGATGGTAATTAAGACATCTTTACACCATTGTTATTAAATATGATGATGGTAGAATTTATATATAGACCTGAAGAGAAACCATGCGTAATTTATATATAGTACCGAAGAGAAACCATGTGGAATTTACATTTATAGACCTGAAGAGAAACCATGTTGAGTTTATATATATATATAGACTTGAAGAGAAACCTTGTGGAATTTATATATATATAGACCTGAAGAGAAACCATGTGGAATTTATATATATATATATAGACTTGAAGAGAAACCGTGTGGAGTTTATATATAAACCCAAACAGAAACCATGTGGAGTTTATATATAAACCCGAAAAGATACCATGTGGAATTTATATATAAACCAAAACAGAAACCATGTGGAGTTTATATATAAACCCGAAAAGAAACCATGTGGAATTTATATATAAACCTGAAGAGAAACAATGTGGAGTTTATTTATAGACCTGAAAAGAAACCATGCGGACTAGATTTAGTTTTGTATTATTTATTCTATTTACGTTCCTCATTTTGTTTTGATCCACTTCTTACTGGTTGTGTTTCTTTTCGAAGGCTATTGATGACTTGATTATTATTGATTTCAGTTCACCTGTTTCTATCCTTCAGTGCTATTGTTTTGATCTGCTCCGTTGGAGGGCTAGGGAAAGGGGGGAAGGGTGGTGGTGGTGAGAAGAAGGGTGTGGGGAGGCGGGGGTCCGGTAAAGGAGGGATGTACAAATAAAATGTGTTTTTAACACTTTTATTTTCAAATTTTCAGTTTTGAAAGTTTACAAGCTGTTGATTAATCGATTCTCAATACAGTCGATGCCGCTTAATTGGGACACATCGGGACAGAGGCTTTTTGTCCCAATTAAACGGATGTCCCAATTAAACATACAAATTTACTATTGGCTTCTTGGTTTGGTTTCTTTGAGATTTGTCCCAAATAAGCGGCTGTCCCAACTAAGCGGTGCCCCAATTAAGCGGAATCCACTGTATATGACGATTGTGCATGGTTATCGATACATTTCAGCTTGATGGAACATCGAGAAGTTAAAAAAAAAAACTGATTGCAACATTTTGCAACAGTAAAAAAAAAAAACCTGCGGTGCTCAAGGGGTACGGGGAAAAGTTACGCAGTGGTATGCAGTGGTACGCAGTGGTACGCAGTGGTATGCAGTGGTACGCAGTGGTATGCAGTGGTATGCAGTGGTACGCAGTGGTATGCAGTGGTACGCAGTGGTACGCAGTGGTACGCAGCGATATGGTAAGAGTTTGTAAAGTAAACCTAGTGACACAGTCGGTTTTGTTTGTGGCACTAAACTAACAAGGGGTTCATTTACTTTCGCCTGCTTTGGGCAGCTAGTACCGTGCTATATCTTTTTTTTATGTGTCTTTATGCATTACTATGATTTAAAAAAAAAGCTATTTTACAATTGTGGTATAGTTTCCTCAAATATATTATTAATTTCTATTGAGTTTATAACATTCATATTGTATTAAGCTGTACCAGGTAATATTGTATACAGTTTTTAATCATACAATTGCTACACGAGCGAAGCGAATTTATGTGAGTAAACACGGTAATTGACTCAACTCCATTTCATTTTTTTTAGTTCATTTTTTTTTAAAATCATAAATATGTTTTACTATGCTATGAGATAAACGCATTTAGACCGCGGTGTGCTTGTGTGTGTGTGTGTGGAAAGGGTAGGGGGGAAAGGGGGGCTCAATATTCACCTACTTCTCCCGGGCGCCCCCATTCGGGAGCCACCTCGAGACGCCACACCGTAGCCCTGCACTCATGGGTTGATGGAGGAAGTAAACCATTCAGGGCGTATTTACGTGACAAGTATATGCATATGTCTAACTTGCGTCCAGGGGGGGGGGGGAGAGAGAAACTAGCTTAACTTAAGCGGCTTATCATCGCTGGCCATGATACGACTTATCATAGACTCCTCAGAAATGATAACACATCGCTAAACACGCTGTAACATATTTGTTACAGGGAGACTGCGTCGTCGGCTGGATGGGTGGCGCTGAGGGGACGGGTACGGGGTGAGGGGGGGGGGGAGGAGGAGGAGGGGGTTGAGGTCGTAGATGGCGGAGATACTGATGTCGGGTTCACGTTAGTGAACTCTCTGGGAGATGGGTGCCTCAGTGGAGGATGCAACATGTTTAAATATCCCCCCTCACCATGTCACAAACACGTACACACCATACAACATATATCTCTATCTATCTATCTATCTATCTATCTATCTATCTATCTATCTATCTATCTATCTATCTATCTATCTATCTATCTATCTATCTATCTATCTATCTATCTATCTATCTATCTATCTATCTATCTATCTATCTATCTATCTATCTATCTATCTATCTATCTATCTATCTATCTATCTATCTATCTATCTATACACACACAAACTCAAGTAAAGGGATTGAGTCAATGCATAAATATGGTCTTGATTAGCAATCATGCTGACTGCTCCACACTACCCCCCCTCCACACACACATTCACACACACACACACACACACACATGTAAAGGCTAATGTGACAACTGTTGTGCCAGGTGGGGAGATTTAATGCGACTTGACAAGTTTATAAAGTCTACATCTCCCCACACCCCGTCTCCCTCCCTGTCATGACAATGAGGTCAATAGAGTTCAACTGTAAACTAAAAGGATCCAGTGAAAAGAAAGTTAAAAAAAAAAATATCTAATGTCAGTAGAAGTGTGCGCGTACTTACTGTCTGTCTATATCTGTTTGTCTGGCATCAGTCTTGATGTCTGCTTGTCTATATATTTCTGTGTTTCCGTGATTTTTTTTTTTTGGTCTATTATCCCGTCTACTGGTTTCCCCTCTATCTCTCCGATTGTCTGCCGGATTCACTTTGTGTGTGTAGTGTGTGGCTGTCTGTTTCTGGTATTCGGTCTGTCTGTCTGTCTGTCTGTCGGTTTGACTAACATGTACTCTGCCCGCTGAGTCGTCGGTCTATTTGCCGGAGATACTCTCTGTTTGTCTATCTGCTATTTTTTTGTATGTCTGAGTATTTTTATTTCGTCATCGACGAGTGATTTCCCCTGAATGTTTCAAAATGAGAAGATATGTCCAGTGAATGTCCACTTTTTTACGTGTCAACACATGTCCGCCATTCATCTTGCACACCAAAAGGCTATGAAGGTTTATATGTTCCCAATTTAGAATTATTTTCATTTATTTAGGCCAAGCTCAAACCCGCTGTAAAGTTTGCGAAACAATGATGTAGAGGTTGGAAACGTTAGAGAATATTGGCGATTATCGGGAATGAGGCCAAACATGACGTTTTTATTCAGGACCTTGTTACTATGCGATATCAACAGAATATTAAAAAAGTGCTTTTTCTCTTTCTCCCTCTCTCCCTCTCTCTCTCTCTCTTTCTCTCTTTCTCTCTATCGCTCGCCCCCCCTCTCCTCCCTCCTTAACTCTCTCCCCACACACTCTCTCCCCACACACTCTCTCCCCACACACTCTCTCCCCACACACTCTCTCCCCACACACTCTCTCCCCACACACTCTCTCCCCACACACTCTCTCCCCACACACTCTCTCCTCACACACTCTCTATCTTTTTTCTTCCAGAGCCATTTAGTTTTACGGTTCTGGGGGGGGGGTCCTATGGAAGAGTACATTTGGGGGCCGATAAGGTCGCTGCTTGTGAGTTTTGGGCCTGAAATTAATCTTTGAAAACTGGGGCCTCCCATTTTAACCCGTGATCGCTGGCAACTGATTAGAACATGGGGACGGGAAGAAGGGACTTAGTCACCCACCTAGTTTGCTTACCTAAAAGAACAGTACTTCTCTCTCTCTCTCTCTCTCTCTCTCTCTCTCTCTCTCTCTCTCTCTCACTTACTGTCTAACAACTCTAACCGACTCTCTTTATCGTCTTGCCCTATAATTGAACAATACTCTCGCCATGTTGTGTTTACCGACCGAAGAGAGTTGTTAGAGAGTATCTTTAAAAAAAAAATCGGTTATGACGTGATATATTTTGAAACGTCACCAACCTCTTGGTACATCTGCAACTGAGCGACTGACGCCACATGTCACGCCCAGCCTTACATCAAGAGACGCGACACTTCCAGCACTAGTTTGACCCCCACAAGATCTCTACAGAGCCCTGATTCCCCCTCCCTCCCTCCCACACACACACACATTTGAACTCCTCGTATCTATTAATGTGAGAAACAAAAAAATATATATCTGTAAATATCTGGAAGTGTCAGGACTAATGTGTCTGATAAAATTGATAGGAGGGGGTGAAAAAAGGGACCGGAGGTAGTAGGGAGATGGATAGATGTGAGGAGGGGAGTAAGAAAATGCTTACACTATCACTATCAAAACATGCGCAATCAACAACAGAAGCAAAAACAAACAAATAAACAACATTGAACCAGGCATTCTATAATACCGAGCTCTATGGCAGACACACGCACACATTTACAGCAGACAACGCAGATGCTGTAAAAGCAGACAAAAAAAGATACTGTAAAAGCAAGACAACGCAGATACTGTAAAAGCAGACAAAAAAGATACTGTAAAAGCAAGACAACGCAGATACTGTAAAAGCAGACAACAGAATATACATATATTCAAGTGTGAGACGTATGACGATTTTCTGGGCAGAGATGAAGACAATCATAACACGCGCGCTACAGCAGACGACATTGATACATGCAGCAGACGACAATGTTACAGAGGAGCGACGAGGTCTACAGGTACGTTCTGATTACAATTACGTGATCAAGAGAGATGGCTGCAACCAGTGAGAAAATGTTTGACTTTGTGAGTATTGTTGTTGGACAGGAGAGGGATACAAGGGAAGTAGTATGTGTGTGCGAGTGTGTGTATGCGCGTGTATGTGCGTGTGAGTGTGTATGAGAAAGTGTGTGTGTGTGTGAGTATGTGTGTGTGTGTGTGAGTGCGTGTGTGTGTGAGTATATGTGTGTGTAATAGAGAGAGAGTATGTGAAAGTGTGTGTGAGTGAGTGTGTGAGTGTGTGTGTTTGTGTATCTTATGAGTAAGAGAGATGGAGAAAGAGAGACTTAAGAAGACAGAGTGGCAGAAAGAGAAAAGGAGATACAGAGACTGACAAAGACACTGAAAGACAGACAGACGGAAACACAGAGACGCAAAAAGAAAGACAGAGAAATGCAAGAAACATAGAGAGAAATACTGAGTATCAGAAAGACAATGAAACAGACAGGCAGATTTAGTAGTTGAAAGAAAGACAAGAAAGACAAATAAAGAGACAGAAGAAGAGACAGATTGAAAGACAAACAGAAAGACAAACAGAAAGAGACATAATGATAAACGGAACGAGAGACAGAATATAATAGAAACAGAAAAGCAGACTAAATGAGTCAAAGATACAAACACGTTTGTCCCACCACCACCACACCACAGATGTAACGAACCCGTCCAGTCGCCATTACATATCGGAGACAAAGAAAATTTGAGAATGTTTACAAGTAATGTTTCCCCCCCCCCCCTTTTTCCACTTTTACATTCACACACTCATAAAAAAATAACAAAAAAAAATTACATGGTTATTTCCTCTTTCAATGCCAGTCTATTTCTGACTTGATCAAGATGAAGGGGGCAAGGGGAGGCCACTCAGAAAGTAGACGATAAAAACAGTTTATCGGATTATCTGTATTAAAAGTTGAATTGTAGTCGCCTCCCCCTGTAAACCCGCCTCCCTCCCCCTCCCCCATGTAATATTATGATTTTTTTTTGCCCCTCATTTGTTTATATTGCAAGTTACTTGTACGAACAAAAAAATGTGAAAAGTAAAGAAGGAAACCTTAGCACTTCACTGAAGTAAACATTACAGATAAGTTTCTAATGTACAGTTTGTGTGCCCTTGTGCGTGTGTGTGTGCGTGTGTGTGTGTGTGTGTGTGCACGCACAACCAAAGATCCTTCATTGTGTACAGGGCAGTTTACATGTGAGCGAGCTGGGGGGGGGGGGGGAGATAAGTCTTGGATGGACTGATGGAAGAAGTTGGGGAGAGAGAGAGAGAGAGAGAGAGAGATAAATGTGACAAATAAAATATACAGACTCAAGGCAGTTGGAAGTGAAAGAAATTAAAAAGGAAGAAAATACAGCGAAACAAAAAAATACATCCCAGACGAGGGGGATGTGAGAGATAATATTGCCAAATGTTTACCGAGATGTTGGATGTCACTTTAGGGTGCTGGAGATTTCAGGCGCACGTCACACATGACACATGACATTGTGATGTTTTTAGATGCCATGTTTGTTTGTGTATTTCTAAATGTCATTCTCATGTCACTGTGTTATACCACCCCCACCCACCCCCAATTCCGACCTTCCTTCAATACTTAAATAATCGTTAAATATTGATCATAATGTCGATCAAAATATTGATCATTTTATTACGCTAACGCCCACATGTTGGAAGTACGTCTTGCGTCACAAAACTATACGATAATATGTAGAATATAATACTATACAATACTATATTGCAAGGTATAATGCTTCACAATACTATATTGCAGGGCATAATACTATACACTACTTTAATGCAGGGCATAATACTATACAATACTATAATGCAGGATATAGTACTATACACTACTATAATGCAGGGTATAATAGTATACAATACTATATTGCAGTATATAATACTATACAATACTGTAATGCAGGGTAAAATACTATACAATACAATAATGCAGGGTATAATACTATACAATACTATAATGCAGGGTACAATACTAAACAATACTATAATGCAGGGTACAATACTATACACTACTATAATGCAGGGTATAATACTATACATTACTGTAATGCAGGGAACCTTTGAGTGAACACGGAAGAGATGCCGCCCTATAAACAGAATGGCTGAAACATGTTTTTTTTTTTTTTTGCAATTTTAAGATTGTGGGGAGGGCGCCAAATAATATAACTCGCACAGGGCGCCAAATAATATAACTCGCACAGGGCGCCATAAAATAACTTTCTACGGCCCTGACCATAATTTAGTGACTTTACTTGGAATTACGCGATAAAAAGAAGAATGGAGAATGGATACGCTCCTGGTGAAAGTTGGTTACAAGTCCACACATGGACTTACAGCTTTAAATTGGAACGTGCCGTAAATAGTAAAGAGCAGCTGGACGTAGTGCTTACCACACAATATCCCTGCATATACCGAGGGTATAGAAACAGATGAATTCTCAAACTTCATTGGCCCCGATGCAACTTTTATTTTTGCCAGATTGATCAAATCATGTCGAAGCCTTGTTTTACATTGTCAACTGTATCCAAACAGACATCTGGAATTTCCTGCTCCTTTTGCCTCTCTTGAAAAACAATTTTCTATGACCACTGTGTGAGTGCTATAACAATGTGTTACTCAATTTATGTACAGACACATGAAAAGTACCGGATGTTACTCTACTACAGTGCAATACAAATTTAAAAGTAAAGTTACCTTATCCCTATAGGGCCATCGGTGCATATGTAGTGTAGCATTCATCTGTTTCTATGATCAGGCCCGTAAAGGGATTGTGTGGTTAGTACTATGCCCAGCCGCCTTTACCCCCCCCCCCAACTAAATTCAGGTACCCATCTTGAGAGAGTCATCAATATGCTTTCACTAGGACTTATAGAAATTCCCTTGGATCGAACCCAGGACTATCTCAGGTTTACATGGGAGCGTTCCACACCACTCGGCCACCAGTCCTGCTGATGCATACCAAACATATTCCTATCAAAATGAAAGATGTTTGTCTCTAAATGTTCTGCCGGCCACCAAGTCAGCATTCCATTCCCAGTCGTAAACAAAGAATAAAATAAAACATAATGGAACAGAATGTGGGTACCTAACGTCCGTTTAAAAATCAAATAGATCAATAGTTCTAATATTGAATTCAGTTTTATCTTTGACAGTTCACTTGACATGCATTACCTTGGGGCCCTTTATACTCCTTTATCAGGTCATAAGACATGGGTAGGTTTGGAACCCCTATAAACCTTTTTTATGTTAATCCCGGGAGTGTGTCTATTTGGCCAGGTTTAGCACTAAATAGTGAAACACTGATTTACAGGGTTAAACACCGCTGGAAAGTTGTTTTTATTATCCACACACACACACCTACACACAAACAAACATACACACACACATACACACACATAAACACACATACACACAAACATACACACAAACACACATACAAACATACACACATACACACAAACATACACACATACACACAAACATACACACACATACACACACATACACACAAACACACAAACATACACACAAACATACACACAAACATACACACACATACACACACATACACACAAACATGCACACACACATACACACACATACACACATATACACACAAACGTACGCTTACACATACACACAAACATACACACCTACACACAAACATACACACTTGAACTTACTTACAAATATATATAAACACACAAACTCGACAAACAATCTGTCAGTAAAATTAATTAAAACTGATACGCTCACAGTTATCATGACAGGTCAACAATTGTTTTGATAAACAAGTAAATAACAGACGTCACACCACATGTGGCTTGTAGCAACCATGACTGGAACGTATAAAAATGACATGCTTGTTTGTTCACATCTACATTGTATGCGACATATAATAACTGTTTGCTGAAACTAACTGCACAGCCCGTGAGTGTATTTTATTTATATTGACACAAAAATACGTGTTTATTTTTTTTTCATAAGCGCTTTTGATTAATGCTCAGTGTCTGGGAAATGAAATCTATGTTTTATGGGAAATTTGAAATCAACCTTTTCATAGATTTCAATTCTCGTTGACAAGACACTTTTAAAAAAAAAAAAAGTTCTAAGCGACTTATTCAAACTTTATCCAGTTTGAAGCTTATAAATAAATTGGTATATTTGTTTTATTGGTTTATATAAAGATAGTAATCGTGAAGAGAGATAATGGTGTCCCACGTGACGCATTGGTCTGTTACAGTGGGCGTGGTTTGTTGTTGTTTTTTTAAATATTCTATATAAACTTTACAAAACAAAAACAAGACACAGTGTTACAACAATATTTAAAGTATAAAACTTATAAAAAGAATAAAAACTAGACCTTTTAAATCTTCCGTTATCCATCTGAGTACTATACTTATTAGTTTATATTAATTTTGCACTCAAAAAATGTAAAATAATTTTGTCTCTAGGAAGTATAAAATACAAATCTTTTTTTTTTTATTTTTTTAAAAAAGCCTTTTATTAAAGTGTACCGAGTAGTAGAAATAATATCCTAACATAGTACACATATATTTAGAAATGATATTGATTAAATAAAGACGTGAGCTCCAGCTTGTATCTCTGGTATTTACAAGAGATGACAAAATGATGACATCAAACACACAATGAACATTGTACGTCCTCAGACTGTATTCATTTGGGTCATTGACTAGGAAGACTTTCATTGCATTGACAAACTGCAGGATAAATAAATGAAATAAATCAATATAATTACTAAAACTATTTGTATGATGTAAGAAATAGTTCTTTTTTTAATACTTTTTAAGACATTTAAATAAAAACCTTATTAAAAAATAAATTGATATATACTTAGTAATTATACTGATTCGAAATAGCGTGACCACCAAAATATACATTTATACTTTATTTCATTTATTTATCTTACATATATATACACATATATATAGTGCTTTTTTCTGGCGGAAAGCACCGGAAAGGCGTTCCGGCACCTTTATTCTGTAGACTTCTGTATATTATATATACTATTGCCTGGAATTTTAGGTTTTTGTACGGACATAAATAGGATTTCCGAAACCTTTTTATTTTTGAAACAAACACTGTATATATATATATATATATATATATATATATATATATAGATAGATAGATGGATAGATAGATAGATAGATAGATAGATAGATAGATAGATAGATAGATAGATAGATAGATAGATAGATAGATAGATAGATAGATAGATAGATAGATAGATAGATAGATAGATAGATAGATAGATAGATAGATAGATAGATAGATAGATAGATAGATAGATAGATAGATAGATAGATAGATAGATAGATAGATAGATAGATAGATATCATAAAAAGAACAATATAGATATATGATGTACGAGAAAATAATAGTTGTAATTCATATTGTGAGTGTCGAACAATGATATGACCTGCTTCGTGCCTTTACGACATAAATAAATACAGTTTCTGTGTCAAGACAATCTCCAACGTCAAATTGCTACAACGTGATAGTAGCCTCGATGTCTAGACAGTGAAATGTCCAGATTGAGACCGCTGCAACATCGAAATAGCCTTGTAATCCAGAGTACGAATGGGTCCAATTCTCAAAGCGCTGCTACATCCATATATATTACCCGGTCCAGACTTTCCAAAAGGTCCAGTCTCTAACTGCGGTGTCGCAGAATATATCTTCATGTGCCTTGTTCAGCCAAAGTCCATGACGAGATAAATGTCCAGGTAATTGCTGGACGCACATTCGGTGCCACTTTCCAGATGTGGTCAATCAGAGCAGGTGAGAACAACCCTGACTAGCCTGACAAACACCAGACACCCTCTCTCTCTCTCTCTCTCTCTCCTGGGGACCGAACACAGTTACTCCCTCGCCCATCCCGTACCGTGGTCTTCGGTGACCAGAGGTCAATCAGCCGCCAGACATAACTAGATATTGTTATTGCTGTACGAGAGGTGGGTGAGTAGACGCCGATGTGAGGAGGATATGTGGCCGAGGTGGTTAGATCACACACTCTTGAGTGATGCAGTCCCGTGTTCGCTCCCTAACGAAGGGATGTCCTATCAATACACGCGCACACACACGCACACGGAGAAGTGTGTCGGGGAGGGGGGGTGTCTGATGGAGGATTAATTATTATGGTCTATTGGCACCAGTCAGTTCAATAGGGGAAAAAAAAGTATACACATAGGGGGAACACTGGACTCATTTTTATAGCCCGGAGACTATCAGTTCTTCTTTAGCCCGCAGAGACCACAACAAGTTTTTTTTTTTTAGCTTACTGTAGTTTACAGGGACCACAATTGATTTTTCTTTAGTTTGCAGTAAATTACATGGACCACAATTGATTTTTCTTTAGCTTACTGTAGCTTACAGGGACCACAATTGATTTTTGTTTAGTTTTCAGTAAATTACATGGACCACAATTAATTTTTCTATAGCTTACTGTAGCTTACAGGGACCACAATTGATTTTTCTTTAGCTTACAGTAGTTTACAGGGACCACAGTTGATTTTTGTTTAGTTTTCAGTAAATTACATGAACCACAATTGATTTTTCTTTAGCTTACAGTTGCTGACAGGGCCCAATGTAAGCTTACAGTTGCTGACAGGGCCCAATGTAAGCTTACAGTTGCTGACAGGGCCCAATGTAAGCTTACAGTTGCTGACAGGGCCCAATGTAAGCTTACAGTTGCTGACAGGGCCCAATGTAAGCTTACAGTTGCTGACAGGGCCCAATATAAGCTATTCCTTAGTCTGAAGGGCTCCATATTTTGATCGTTAGCCCGAACGGACCATGCAGACTAAAGTCCCTTATATTTTATGACTATATGTATATGTGACTATATAAGTAATAATTTAAACGAATCTTAGTTCTATTCCAGTATTCAAATACATGAGTGTCAATTTTTATTATAAAGTCCCAGAATCCTGTTTATCAAGGCCCAAATGTTCTATCACCAGCCCACGTGTTCTCTCATCAGCCCAAATGTTCTATCACCATCCCAAATGTTCTATCATCAGCCCAAATGTTCTCTCATCAGCTCAAATGTTCTCATATCGGCCTTGATGGGGATGAAAGTAGGGCGCCATTTAAACCGTCCCCTTAGTGGTTTATAGGATCTACATGGACTTCACACACTGCTTCGGACCATCAGTAGTGAGTGTGTGATTGCATCAACCATGTCACAGGTGTAACGTACAAAGAAATTAATCATTGGAATATGCAGTTGACGCTTCCGTCAGATCTACTCAACTTACAGAATATCTTTCTTTTTTTATATGATAAGTTCAAATCTAGTGAAACTGTTATCAAGTGTGCCAATGTTATTCCTTTTAAAATTACTTACAATAATGATATTCATTGAACAAGATGTATGAAATAAACAAAAACAATCCCAATTTAACAAAATAAAACAAAGAAAAACTTGCAAGAAAAATATAAAACAATTGTAAATGAAATCAAACAATAATGAAAAAAAAATATATAAAATTTTTTCTGAACAAATTGAAATGAGGCGTTCAATTGAACATATTTTTTCTAAATTATGCACCCCCACCCCATTTAAGTACTAACCTTGCCAGTCAAGGACGTCAGTAAACTGGACAAGAAACAGGTCACCCGCAGGGGGAAATAGCTCTGGACTGTATTGAACATTGCCGACAGTTTCAATCAACACCGATGCCATTATTTCCAGTTCCTACACCATCGAGAGACAGCTGTCAGCAGGAGTCGACCGGGTTTTCCCTAAGAATCAGGAGCGGGCATTCCCCATTTACTTCACAGCATTGCGCGGGAATCTGTTAATTAAGCCCAACTGTTATGTGAGCTTTTGTCCATGGAGAGGATTGAGATTGGTCGGGTTCCGGAGCGCAGCAGAAAATACTGGACCCTTTAAAAAAAAAGGCATGGGCCTGTGTATAATTTGGCAAATAAGTTCAGCGTATTACCTAGCCATGAGTTGATATAGACTAGAAAGTATTAAGTAAAGTTCCCTGAGATGAGGTGTAGAATTCATCTGTTTCTGTAACCTCGGCATAGAAAAGGGTTGTGTTGTGTGGTTAGCATATAAAGCCCGGCCACCTTTACTTCGCCAACTTAAAGTCAGGTACCCATTTAAAACTGGGTGAACTTACGGGACATTAATCCCATTTCTCTAAGGGTCTAAACCAATTCCGTCGGAATGAACCCTGGACTATCAGGTCGACAGTCGAGCGCTCCACACCTCTCGACCACCGGTCCCTCCGATACAGGCTAAACATATTCCAATCGAAGTGAAACATGTTTATTCCTAACCACCAAATCAGCATTCCGTTCCAAATCGTAAAACAAACAAAACATAACATTATACACAGACGAGTTTTAAAACAACAACCACACAGTTTTTTTTGCTTTACTGTTTCTTTTCTTTTTGATGAGAAAACAAATACAAGAAATATTGTAGCGGTTTACCTCTATTGCACCCTCCACCACCACCACCACCCCCAAATGTAGCTTTATTTACTAGTTACAGAAAACAACAACTACAACAAAACATTTGTTTTCCTTGCATTACATTTGGTATAAACACTGTCAAACTAGATCTGGTCTTACAGTATACTACACCTGATCATCATATTACTTATAAAAAGAAAATATTTGCCAACTTTTACATTTTACCAGTCAACTGACTTGCGTAATTACTGTTTACTATTATCTGTGTATAGTTACACCTATCTCTCCCCCCCCCCCCTTCTTTTACACATAGCTTTATTGTTTACATTCAACAAATACTTGAGGAGGAAAGTGCGAAAACTGACCGCAAGAAATGACCACTGCCTTGTCCTGTTGGCAAACAAAAATGTTGTAACGGATAATCCTATTTATCCGCCACCCACCTACTGACCACCTACTGACCACCTACTGACCACCGTGTCCTCCTCTTCCCCCCCCCCCCCAACATTACTGCCGTGTACTTGTTATCCACTGTCTGGTTTGAGGACTTTGGAAAGTTTAAATGATGGTAACAAGTTTTTGTATGTTCTCCCTGATCGGTCTTGTTGACCAAACAAATACGGTCACGGTGGTTGGTCAGCGTGTGGCTTTAAATGAGTGAAGTCATCAGGAACACATCTGATAGTTTTCTTGGCTTTATGTTCAAAGCGCAGAGCAGGAGCATTGTGGGTAAAGGAAATAGTGGTAGGTGAAGTATATCACGTCTATGTAGATCTGACAGATTGACGTCAATTCAAAAAATGGTGTCAACGAGATGATGCGTGAACCTTTCGAGACACAGCGTGATCTTAGCGTCTTAGCGTGATCTTAGCAGGATTTAGCGTAAACTTAGCGAGATGAAGCATGATAGTAGCAGGATTTAGCGTAAACTTAGCGAGATGAAGCATGATAGTAGCAGGATTTAGCGTAAACTTAGCGAGATTTAGTTGCCATATTAAGAGGATCATCGACACATTTTTGACGTCACTTTATTTTGATGTCACAGTATCTTTCGGTCACTGTACCGAAATTTACCATCGATGTGAAACACAGGGAAGACAATTTCACATTTTCCTCATTGCTCTAAATTTACCCAGAGTTACGCTGTAGTTTACATTCTTCCACTTTGTGTAACAGAGCAAGTAATGGGCCATGGGTCAATAGGTCAAATGGGTCGCAAAATTGGATGGGTCAATGTTCCCTGACCCACGACCCATCCTTAGTCTCCGCCCGACCCTTAAAAAAAAAACCCGTCGTCGCGCGATTTTTTTTTATTTCAAAAATGGTTTCTATGAAAAAAACAACATTCAATGGGTCATGGGTCATGATGGGTCTGGGTCAAGAACTTGATGGGTCATATGGTTCATGGGTCATGGGTCATGATGGGTCTGGGTCAAAGAACTTGATGGGTCATATGGGTCATGGGTCATGATGGGTCTGGGTCAAGAACTTGATGGGTCACATGGGTCATGAGTCAAGCTCAGTGACCCATTATTTGCTCTGTTGTGTAAACCAAGTCTAGTACCAATGAATCCGGTGACTGGTTGGCGCTAAGGTTGTGTACCCGCTCACCTTAGTGCAGATTGTCATTTCCAGCCCCATAGACTTCGCTCACCTACGTCATGTATTGTGCCATCATTCAGTGGCGCAACAAGCACCAGTCCCTTGCCAGAAATGTACCTAAAGAGATGAAAATGGTGGCCCTTTGATCTGACAAAATAAGTGCCGCCCCGGGAGGAGCAAACCCTCCGCCTCTCCACCCCCCACCCCAGTTACGCAACTGCTTTCATGACCGTTGCAGACTCGGCCGTAGTTAGGACGACGATAGGGTACTTAAGATAAATTGTCTGCATAGTGGTTATAGCTATCAGAAAAGAACATCACATGTATACAGGGAACATTACATATACAGGGAACATTACATATACAGGGAAAATTACATATACATGGAACATTACATATACAGGGAACATAATAGAGGGAAGGACATCACAATTATACAGGAACTTTTATTTCCTTGATAGATGAAAAATGAAATTTTAATTTTTTATATCATCTTTAATCATAAATAATAATAATTTCGCTAAATTAGACATATATAGTTTAGACACTTACAAACAACAATCTGGGGGAAAAAACTGTTTTTAAAGATAATAATTTACAATTAACGTTCCAAAATGTTATTTATTAAAAACAAAAAACTAAAGTAAAAAAACTTAAAAAATTAATAAAGATATCAATAATTAAATAATTTTCTTTTCTAAGTACGAGGTTGAATGAAATTTGAAAAGAAAACTACGGAACTTAAAATATCAATGTAAATTATGAGATACGTTGTAAGATATCAATATAAATTATGAGATACGTTGTAAGATATCAATGTAAATTATGAGATACGTTGTAAGATATCAATGTAAATTATGAGATACGTTGTAAGATATCAATGTAAATTATGAGATACGTTGTAAGATATCAATGTAAATTATGAGACACGTTGTAAGATATCATGTAAATTATGAGACGCGTTGTAAGATATCAATGTAAATTATGAGATACGTTGTAAGATATCAATGTAAATTATGAGATACGTTGTAAGATATCAGTGTAAATTATGGGATAAGTTTTAAGCACATAGAATCTATGTCATAGATAGACGAAGTTTATTTTTAAACTAATTCTTTCAAAACAAGTGCACTAGCATTCAATCAATGTTCTTTTAATGTTCAATCAATGTTCAATCAATGTTCAATCAATGTTCTTTTAATGTTCAATCAATGTTCAATCAATGTTCAATCAATGTTCATTAAATGTACAATCAATGCTCAATCTAATGTTCTTTCAGTGTTCAATCAATGTTCTTTTAATGTTCAATTAATGTTCAATCCATTGTCAATTAATGTTCAATTAATTTTTAATTAATGTTCTATCAATGTTCTATCTACGTTCAGTCTTAGTTTTTCTTATAAAAAAAAAATTAAAAGTTCCAAATATTAACGAAACATTGTAATTGTTACGTTTATAAAAGCACCAACTTAGACCGGCGTCTCCAGCTACAACCCCCCTCCCCCCCCCCCAACCCTACACACAGTATCGCAGCCTTGATTGAAACAATTTCAATTGAAATAACTTCCCGTAAGAAGTGTGAAACAGTAGACCTACACCCTATTCCCCAAACGATGGTCAGAATACAGATGACCACGAAGGGCGGTCCAACTGACCACGTCCACCTCCTGCGGTGTTCAAAGGGACTTCTGAAATTCAATCCGCTGCTGTCGTAGACCCGTGGCCGGAGACTGGACTGGACTCCAAGCGGCTTTCAATTCTCCAGAGACGATTTTTTTTTTCCAGCTGAAGACGACGAAAAATGAAAAAAAAAAAGAGCCCTGTTTCAGGAGCGGTTCTCTCAGCGTGACCTCGTCATGGAAGGTAGAACGTGAGTACAGGAAACAAAGAACCGAGGAGTGAGTAAATCATTACCTGATTGGATACCTTTGTGCTGGTTTTCTTTTGATCTGTTCATGTTTCATGTTTTGGCGTTTCATTACACGTGAAATAATTGGTGCGCCCTAAGCTGGTGAGTGGGGTTGGGTGAGTGGGGGGGGGGGGGGAAGGAGGTGTGGGTTGTTGTTTATTTTGTTGTTGTATGGAAACATCAACACAGCACGCTGAACTTGCAGCATCAAAGTTAAACCTTCCAGTATACGACATATGCACCAAAGTTAAACCTTCCAGTATACGACATATACACCAAAGTTAAACCTTCCAGTATACGACCCATACCCCAAAGTTAAACCTTCCAGTATACGACCCATACCCCAAAGTTAAACCTTCCACGTTGCTGCATATACATCTTAGTTAAACTTCCCAATCATGTACCCATGATGCAACATACTGGTTAAACCTTCCAGTAAACACATGGACATCTAATTTTAACACCCCAGAGGAAACAAGTTGGTTCAAAGTACCAACAATTTGAAAAAAAAAATAAAACCAGCAAACACTGTACTTCTATTCCAAGACTAACTAATTCCCTTCTTTGTTATTTGCGTTCTTTTTTGAAGATTTTTCACGCTATGATTTTGGGTTTATCTAGAGCTAGACAGTCTAAAATATCACCATGGACTTCTAAAGTCCGTGACCTAAGACCGAGATGGTGTTATTTGGGTCCTGTGAGAGGTGACACTGGTTTAACGAGACATATCTGTAAGAACCGGCAATACAAACATATGGAAGTTGCCCAAGAATACCTGTAACAGATAACACAAATATTACTTCACTAAATGCCATGTTTCTGTTAATTTCTACTTGTCTAGTAAATGTCCATTATACCGAAATACATTTAACAAATCTATCTATCTATCTATCTATCTATCTATCTATCTATCTATCTATCTATCTATCTATCTATCTATCTATCTATCTATCTATCTATCTATCTATCTATCTTTCATTAATCTAAATGGTTTCATAAAGCGCTCCCCGTGTTTACAACTTGAGAACCTTTCAATCAGATTTGTGTTTGTGTTTGTGTTTGTGTTTATGTTTGTGTTTGTGTTTGTGTGCACACACATTCCCAGATGCACTTCTACATGTTGTAATGTCCCCCACACACAAATAAGCGATACGATGTTTTTTTTTTTTTATATATATTTCGGCCCGACTCGTAAATCTCTCTGCCCGAGACTTCAACCTGTGACCGTACTCGACAGGACGTGTGATCACCAGGGTGAGCAGGCCGAGACCATCACGAGCGCCAAAAATGAGCAGACCACCAGGGCTGAGGCCATGAAACCCATGTGTGGCGGTGTAGAGTTTTTATGTCAGTCACGATTTTTCAGGGGCGGAGATTCTCGGAGATAGTTCTCTTCCAACTTTTATTTTTATTTTTTTTACTAAACTGTAGTTTATTGTTTTAATTAAATACTAGCTGTACCCTGCAAAACATTTGCATAGAGTTATATCCCCTTAGTCTTGATCGGTAGGCTAGGTTATTTTATGGTTTTGGGCAGATCCGATTTTTTTCATGATTGTATTTAAACTGGAATACGTTTGTATTAATTATTTACTTTCGATTTAACGCAGAACCCAAATCGCTATTATTTATATAGATGATACATGCGGCATAGGCAGCACAAGTTGAGATTATCATGGGGGCGAGGGGGGTGTCTGAGCATTCGATAATTCTAGAATTACTGATGAAGCCATTGGAAGCAAATATAAACAGTTCGAATTAATCGCAAACATAAATCAACGAATTAAAAAAAAAAAGAAAAACATCTTCGATATTTGGGTTTTTATATTTTCATAGTTGATTTCTAATACTAGAAATATGTTTCTCTAGTAATTAACGAGTTTGTGTTGTTTTGTTGTTTGAATTATGTTTTTGAAATTTAATGTAAACAATGTTCATTATGAAACAGTCAGTGTATCGCTTTATGTGAGATCTCATGCACTGGGAAGTTAGTTTCAATAAACGCAGCAGAGAAAATAATAATAATATTAAAAAAACAAAATGAATTCCAGTCCGTATTTTAAATTTTTTTTTTTAAATGAGCCATAGGAACAGACCTAGATTAAATACAAATAATAATAAAAAAAAACTTCCCAGATTCGGAAGTCAGCCGATTTGGGGAGTTCTCTTTTTCTCTCCCCTCCTACCCCCTCCATCCCCCCCAGTACAATGCTAATTGATATAAATATGAATGATACATTAGTTATGCTCATTAAAAAAGTTCCGATATCAGTCGCGACACAGGATACTGAGTCTGACTGTACGCGCATGAGTGACAGATTGACTTAAGGTGGCATTGTAAATTTATTTGATTATGTCCAACTTATGGTCATTAATTTTTTTTTTTTTTGCTTATAAAGCCGATGTGGTCGTTTGTAGGTGGGGACGACGAATGGATACATCAACAGACATACATCTATTGTTGTGCTTTCACACGTCCTGTCTATGGGCTGATAGACTTGGTGGTGCCCGTCTCCTCGCAATTTCATTTTAAAATTAATCAACAATAAGACATTTTAATAATCCACTATTGTTTTTGCAGTGAATTCACTCTAAGGAACAAATTTACTATGACGAAAAATGTTTAAAAAAATGTACGGTTAATGAACTAAATTTTCTAACTGTGACACCCGTGACTCTAAGGGGAGGTAAGCAACTTCACGCGTGCGGTGTTATAGTCAGACAACAATAGGCATCATCCATTGTATACATTCAAGTGTTCATGGTCGCACTGGTAACGAGGTTTTAAATTCACTTGACTGACAGGAGCCGTTTATCCAGCAAGGACCCCCGCTCACCCCCCATTTCTCCCTGCGCCTCTGCAATCCCCACCCCCACCACCCCCGACTCCACCAATCCCAGTTTTAATTGGACCGTTGTTTCGAAGATGTCATAAACACTGGGAATGGGCGCAGGTGTTACGGAGGGTCAGCTCCAGAGTAAAGAATGAGAACCTATGACATTAAAACACCCACAGACACACACACAGACACACAGACAACTGCAGGTTTTAAGAAAAGGAGGAAAAAAATATGTGTCCCGAGAGAGAAACTACGAGTGCATCTGTTCCTAGGAATCATCAAGTCACGTGACAAGTGCTGGATACAGTAACACCGGGAACTGCAAACATGAGTTAACTGACTGATTGTTACAACCCATTCAAATTGTTCCAAAACTGGCTGATTGTTACAAGCCATTCAATTGGTTCCAATGTCCAAAGCTTTAATTTTTGTTCAATAAAGGACGCAACAGATGCCATCATCAACAATCTCACTCTATTGTTGATACATGTACTTAATGTTGAGCTATTTCCACCCTTCTACAACATTGCCAAGGCAATACTTAATAATAATTTAAAAAAAATAAGCAACGTAGGCTATTGGCTATGAACTAACTTTATATCAATGTGTAATGCACTAATTCTACATCAATGTGTAATGAACTAACTTTGTATCAGTATGTAATGAACTAGCTTTATATCAGCGTATGATAACATATTTAATGCAGATAACATAATGAAAATTTCAATTTTATTCGGTTGTTATATTGAAAGTAGACATATCCGGAAATACAAAGTTGTGACTTGTTGCTGGAGAAATGTGTGATTAGAATTTATCTCTTTCTGTTTATTGCAATGTGACCAGATAACAATTATACTAACTTAAAATAGACCAAATTTGGAAATAAAAAGTCCAATACTATGTTGAAAATTACAAAACTTATCTAACATTTTTTATGGAGTTCAAAAATTTAATTTTCTTTATTTCAGATTTTCAATACACATACATACTCTCACAAACGAACACACACACACCAACATACACACACCAACACACACATTCATTCTCACAACAGACACAGACTCTCCAACAGACACAGACTTACATACACACACACATACAGAAACACACACACACACACTTACTAGCACACACACACACACTTACAGACACACAAACTAAAAGACACACACACACTAAAAGACACACACACACGCTTACAGAAATACATACACACTTTCTCACACACACACATAAAGACACACACACTTACACACATACACACACAATCACTCACAGGTACATACTCTTTGAAAGATACACACTCACCAAACAGACACACACACACTCACAAACAGACACACAGACTCACCAATAGACACACTCACTTACAAACAGACACAAAGACTCACCAATAGACACTCACTCTTACCAACAGACACACTCACTCACAAACAGGCACACAGACTCACCAAAAGACACACTCACTTACAAACAGACACACAGACTCACCAACAGACACACTCACTTACAAACAGACACAAAGACTCACCAATAGACACTCACCCTCACCAATAGACACACTCACTCACAAACAGACACACAGGCTCACTAATAGACACACTCACAAACAGACACACAGACTCACCAATAGACACACTCACTCACCAAAAGACACACTCACTTACAAACAGACACACAGACTTACCAACAGACACACACACTCACCAATAGACACACACACACCCACCAACAGATACACACATTCACCAATAGACAAACACACTCACCAACAGACACACAGACTCACCAACAGACACACAGACTCACACGGAATCCATTTGGCACGAATCGACCTGTGACTGTTGACCCGACATGAGCCACTTTATCAGTTCAGGTGTCAACACAAGAAAGACGCCTCCTTTAAATTACGCCCCGCCGTGTTTGCTGACCGGTGCCTCTAGCAGCGCTCACTTCTGTCAGCGTGGGGCCTAGGATCTGGTACTGGACGTTGTCTGCTAGTAAACACAGGAACCATTTCTGTACATTTGGTGTTTTCAAGTCTGGGGTCTAAGACGAATGTTTTTTTTTTCTCTTTTTAAATAGGTCACTAAGGTCACTGAAAGCTTTATAGAAATGGCCGCGTGACAACTCAATTGATGGTCAACAAGCAAATTTCTTTTTTTTTTTTAAGTAGACAACAAAGATATTATTCTATTTTTAGAATGACACGATCTCTCTTAGTGATTTATGGATTCAGTGAAATAAAGGAATCACAGTTTCTGGAACTCTTTTTTTTTAGAGGGTTTCCATCAAATAGGCTGCGATGGCCGTGGAGGAACCATAGGGGTGGTGGGGTAGGGTGTGAAAATTTGTAACTAGCGCCACAACGATGGGGGCTCGAAGTACGTTTGTCGCCACTGTACGCCATGCTCTGTGCCATTAGTTCACTCATTCATTTGTGTAACTGGATTGTTTGTTTGTTTTATATATCTTCTTTTTGTTTTTTTCATACTGCCGTAAGAACCAAATGTCGTCTGCTTCCTTTAATGGACTCTTTCTATCAGCTGATCCAAAACTTGCTCTAGAGGACAGTAAATAAAAGTTATTATCATATTTGATATTATGTTCAGTTTTATTTACATTTCCAACCTCGCCATTCCGTGCACACAGACATTTACATTTGCACTATGTTAAGCATATGTACATGATAGGGTAGAAATATTTTTTTTCAAATGTGTCTTCACGTACACGCATAGACAACTTGTAGCTATGGTAATCTCCATGGTGACCAATGTAAATGGAGCCAGAAAGCAAAAAAAAACTCAAATTGCATCTTACGTTGATTTGTCTCAGCAACATCGCATTTAAAAATAAAGATGACACAACATTAAAATAAAAATCTACCTGTGTCCATTTTTTAAAGGACTATATCCTCCCCCTTTGTTTTCTATGTGTCTGTAACTTTCAAGACCGGCTAATTAATTAGTATTGGCGTAAAATATCGAGGAATCATTTTTCGTCATAATACGCTGATGGTAAAATTACGGCGAATTGAGATAAGTGGAAAACAGAGGTAAATATTATTCGAAGGTGAGTTTTGAGAAACAAAGAACTATTCAAACTTCTCACGTTTTTCATAAAACAAATTGAATTCAAACGATATACTTTGATATACCATCGTTATTATTATCAAATTTTAACTGATAGAGATCATACGATACCTCGATATTTTTTTGCAAAATACTTCATGTTTAGCCTGCCCGAACTTTAAATTCAATCCAGATCATAAAGTTGAGACATTCCCCTAAATATACACACAAGCAGGTAGAGATTCTTATATTTTAAAATTGAAATATTGCAACGGCTGACTTTATATAGGATTTAATTGGAGTTATTTATTTATCTCTTTTGGCAACATTCGCTCGTAATTTGCAGCCGTATTAGGAGAAAAAAATATATTAGCTGCAATTGTTTTATA
>JAGDYQ010000023.1:1872646-1892343 GCA_021962125.1 Bulinus truncatus | reverse complement strand
TAGTCGTGGTTGTTCTCACCTGCTCTGATTGACCACATCTGGAAAGTGGCACTGAATGTGCGTCCAGCAATTACCTGGACATTTATCTCGTCATGGACTTTGGCTGAACAAGGCACATGAAGATATATTCTGCGACACCGCAGTTAGAGACTGGACCTTTGGAAAGTCTTAACGGGGTAATATATATGAAGGTAGCAGCGCTTTGAGAATTGACCCATTCGTACTCTGGATTACAAGGCTACTCGATGTTGCAGTGGTTCTAATCTGGGACATTTCACTGGTCTAGACATCGAGGCTACTATCACGTTGTAGCAATTTGACGTTGGAGATTGTCTTGACACAGAAACTGTATTTATTTATGTCGTATACTAAGCAGGTCATATCATTGTTCGACACTACAATATGAATTACAACTATTATTTTCTCGTACATCATATAAGCATTCAATATTGTTCTTTATAAGATATCTATCTATTATCTATCTATCTATCTATCTATCTATCTATCTATCTATCTATCTATCTATCTATCTATCTATCTATCTATCTATCTATCTATCTATCTATCTATCTATCTATCTATCTATCTATCTATCTATCTATCTATCTATCTATCTATCTATCTATCTATCTATCTATCTATCTATCTATCTATCTATCTATCTATCCATCTTATCTATCTATATATATATATATATATATATATATATATATATATACAGTGTTTGTTTCAAAAATAAAAAGGTTTCGGAAATCCTATTTATGTCCGTACAAAAACCTAAAATTCCAGGCAATAGTATATATAATATACAGAAGTCTACAGAATAAAGGTGCCGGAACGTCTTTCCGGTGCTTCCCGCCAGAAAAAAGCACTATATATATGTGTATATATATGTAAGATAAATAAATGAAATAAAGTATAAATGTATATTTTGGTGGTCACGCTATTTCGAATCAGTATAATATTGCTAGTATATGTCAATTGTTTTTTAATATGCGTTTTTATTTAATTGGTCTTAAAAGGGTTCTAGACAAAGAACCATTTCTTACATCATACAAATATTTTTAGTAATTATATTTGATTTTTATTTATTTAGATTATCCTCTGCAGTTTGTCAATGTAATGAAAGCCTTTCTAGTCAATAACCCAAATGAATAAGTGCGAGGACGTACAATGTTCATTGTGTGTTTGATGTCATCATTTTGTCATCTCTTGTAAATACCAGAGATACAAGCTGGAGCTCACGTCTTTATTTAATCAATATCATTTCTAAATATATGTGTACTATGTTAGGATATTATTTCTACTACTCGGTACACTTTAATAAAAGTGCTTTTTTAAAAAATAAAAAAAAAAAAGATTTGTATTTTTTATACTTCCTAGAGACAAAATTATTTTTCATTTTTTGAGTGCAAAATTAATATAAACTAATAAGTATAGTACTCAGATGGATAACGGAAGATTTAAAAGGTCTAGTTTTTATTCTTTTTATAAGTTTTATACTTTAAATATTGTTGTAACACTGTGTCTTGTTTTTGTTTTGTAAAGTTTATATAGAATATTTAAAAAAACAACAACAAACCACGCCCACTGTAACAGACCAATGCGTCACGTGGGACACCATTATCTCTCTTCACGATTACTATCTTTATATAAACCAATAAAACAAATATACCAATTTATTTATAAGCTTCAAACTGGATAAAGTTTGAATAAGTCGCTTAGAACTTTTTTTTTTTTTTAAAAGTGTCTTGTCAACGAGAATTGAAATCTATGAAAAGGAGTTGATTTCAAATTTCCCATAAAACATAGATTTCATTTCCCAGACACTGAGCATTAATCAAAAGCGCTTATGAAAAAAAAAATAAACACGTATTTTTGTGTCAATATAAATAAAAAAAATACACCCACGGGCTGTGCAGTTAGTTTCAGCAAACAGTTATTATATGTCGCATACAATGTAGATGTGAACAAACAAGCATGTCATTTTTATACGTTCCAGTCATGGTTGCTACAAGCCACATGTGGTGTGACGTCTGTTATTTACTTGTTTATCAAAACAATTGTTGACCTGTCATGATAACTGTGAGCGTATCAGTTTTAATTAATTTTACTGACAGATTGTTTGTCGAGTTTGTGTGTTTATATATATTTGTAAGTAAGTTCAAGTGTGTATGTTTGTGTGTAGGTGTGTATGTTTGTGTGTATGTGTAAGCGTACGTTTTGTGTGTATATGTGTATATGTGTGTGTATTGTGTGTGTGCATGTTTGTGTGTATGTGTGTGTATGTGTGTGTATGTTTGTGTGTATGTTTGTGTGTATGTTTGTGTGTTTGTGTGTATGTGTGTGTATTGTGTGTGTATGTTTGTGTGTATGTGTGTATGTTTGTGTATGTATGTGTGTGTGTTTGTATGTGTGTTTGTGTGTATGTTTGTGTGTATGTGTGTTTATGTGTGTGTGTGTGTGTGTGTATGTTTGTTTTGTGTGTAGGTGTGTGTGTGTGGATAATAAAAACAACTTTTCCAGCGGTGTTTAACCCTGTAAATCAGTGTTTCACTATTTAGTGCTAAACCTGGCCAAATAGACACACTCCCCGGGATTAACATAAAAAAGGTTTATAGGGGTTCCAAACCTACCCATGTCTTATGACCTGATAAAGGAGTATAAAGGGGCCTAAGGTAATGCATGTCAAGTGAACTGTCAAAGATAAAACTGAATTCAATATTAGAACTATTGATCTATTTGATTTTTAAACGGACGTTAGGTACCCACATTCTGTTCCATTATGTTTTATTTTATTCTTTGTTTACGACTGGGAATGGAATGCTGACTTGGTGGCCGGCAGAACATTTAGAGACAAACATCTTTGGCTTTGATAGGAATATGTTTGGTAGGCATCAGCAGGACTGGTGGCCAAGTGGTGTGGAACGCTCCCATGTAAACCTGAGATAGTCCTGGGTTCGATCCAAGGGAATTTCTATAAGTCCTAGTGAAAGCATATTGATGACTCTCTCAAGATGGGTACCTGAATTTAGTTGGGGGGTAAAGGCGGCTGGGCGAGTACTGACCACTCAATCCCTTTACGGGCCTGATCATAGAAACAGATGAATGCTACACTACATATGCACCGATGGCCCTATAGGGATAAGGTAACTTTACTTTTAAATTTGTATTGCACTGTAGTAGAGTAACATCCGGTACTTTTCATGTGTCTGTACATAAATTGAGTAACACATTGTTATAGCACTCACACAGTGGTCATAGAAAATTGTTTTTCAAGAGAGGCAAAAGGAGCAGGAAATTCCAGATGTCTGTTTGGATACAGTTGACAATGTAAAACAAGGCTTCGACATGATTTGATCAATCTGGCAAAAATAAAAGTTGCATCCGGGGCCAATGAAGTTTGAGAATTATTCTGTTTCTATACCCTCTGGTATATGCAGGGATATTGTGTGGTGGCACTACGTCCAGCTGCTCTTTACTATTTACGGCACGTTCCAATTTAAAGCTGTAAGTCCATGTGTGGACTTGTAACCAACTTTCACCAGGGAGCGTATCCATTCTCCATTCTTCTTTTTATCGCGTAATTCCAAGTAAAGTCACTAAATTATGGTCAGGGCCGTAGAAAGTTATTTTATGGCGCCCTGTGCGAGTTATATTATTTGGCGCCCTGTAGCGAGTTATATTATTTGGCGCCCTCCCCACAATCTTAAAATTGCCAAAAAAAAAAAAAAAAAACATGTTTCAGCCATTCTGTTTATAGGGCGGCATCTCTTTCCGTAGTTCACTCAAAGGTTCCCTGCATTACAGTAATGTATAGTATTATACCCTGCATTATAGTAGTGTATAGTATTGTACCCTGCATTATAGTATTGTTTAGTATTGTGCCCTGCATTATAGTGTTGTATAGTATTATACCCTGCATTATTGTATTGTATAGTATTTTACCCTGCATTACAGTATTGTATAGTATTATATACTGCAATATAGTATTGTATACTATTATACCCCCTGCATTATAGTAGTGTATAGTACTATATCCTGCATTATAGTATTGTATAGTATTATGCCCTGCATTAAAGTAGTGTATAGTATTATGCCCTGCATTATAGTATTGTGAAGCATTATACCTTGCAATATTAGTATTGTATGAGTATTATATTCTACATATTATCGTATAGTTTTGTGACGCAAGACGTACTTCCAACATGTGGGCGTTAGCGTAATAAAATGATCAATATTTTGATCGACATTATGATCAATATTTAACGATTATTTAAGTATTGAAGGGAAGGTCGGAATTGGGGGTGGGTGGGGGTGGAATAACTAAGTGACATGAGAATGACATTTAGAAATACACGCAAACAAACATGGCACTCTAAAAACATCACAATGTCATGTGTCATGTGTGACGTGCAAAACCTGAAATCTCCAGCACCCTAAAGTGACATCCTAACATCTCGGTAAACATTTGGCAATATTATCTCTCACATCCCCCTCGTCTGGGATGTATTTTTTTGTTTCCGCTGTATTTTTCTTCCTTTTTAATTTCTTTCACTTCCAACTGCCTTGAGTCTGTATATTTTATTTGTCACATTTATCTCTCTCTCTCTCTCTCTCTCCCCAACTTCTTCCATCAGTCCATCCAAGACTTATCTCCCCCCCCCCCCCCAGCTCGCTCACATGTAAACTGCCCTGTACACAATGAAGGATCTTTGGTTGTGCGTGCACACACACACACACACACACGCACACACACACGCACAAGGGCACACAAACTGTACATTAGAAACTTATCTGTAATGTTTGGACTTTAGTGAAGTGCTAAGGTTTCCTTCTTTACTTTTCACATTTTTTTGTTCGTACAAGTAACTTGCAATATAAACAAATGAGGGGCAAAAAAAAATCATAATATTACATGGGGGAGGGGGAGGGAGGCGGGTTTACAGGGGGAGGCGACTACAATTCAACTTTTAATACAGATAATCCGATAAACTGTTTTTACTGTCTACTTTCTGAGTGGCCTCCCCTTGCCCCCTTCATCTTGATCAAGTCAGTAAAATACAGACTGGCATTGAAAGAGGAAATAACCATGTGGCCTTTTTTTGTTATTTTTTTATGAGTGTGTGAATGTAAAAGTGGAAAAAAAAGGGGGGGAAACATTTACTTGTAAACATTCTCAAATTTTCTTTGTCTCCGATATGTAATGGCGACTGGACGGGTTCGTTACATCTGTGGTGTGGTGGTGGTGGGACAAACGTGTTTGTATCTTTGACTCATTTAGTCTGCTTTTCTGTTTCTATTATATTCTGTCTCTCGTTCCGTTTATCATTATGTCTCTTTCTGTTTGTCTTTCTGTTTGTCTTTCAATCTGTCTCTTCTTCTGTCTCTTTATTTGTCTTTCTTGTCTTTCTTTTCAACTACTAAATCTGCCTGTCTGTTTCATTGTCTTTCTGATACTCAGTATTTCTCTCTATGTTTCTTGCATTTCTCTGTCTTTTCTTTTTGCGTCTCTGTGTTTCCGTCTGTCTGTCTTTCAGTGTCTTTGTCAGTCTCTGTATCTCCTTTTCTCTTTCTGCCACTCTGTCTTCTTAAGTCTCTCTTTTCTCCATCTCTCTTACTCATAAGATACACAAACACACACACTCACACACTCACCTCACACACACTTTCACATATCTCTCTCTCTATTACACACACATATACTCACACACACACGCACTCACACACACACACACATACTCACACACACACACACTTTCTCATACACACTCACACGCACATACACGCGCATACACACACTCGCACACACATACTACTTCCCTTGTATCCCTCTCCTGTCCAACAACAATACTCACAAAGTCAAACATTTTTCTCACTGGTTGGTGCCATCTCTCTTGATCACGTAATTGTAATCAGAACGTACCTGTAGACCTCGTCGCTCCTCTGTAACATTGTCGTCTGCTGCATGTATCAATGTCGTCTGCTGTAGCGCGCGTGTTATGATTGTCTTCATCTCTGCCCAGAAAATCGTCATACGTCTCACACTTGAATATATGTATATTCTGTTGTCTGCTTTTACAGTATCTGCGTTGTCTTGCTTTTACAGTATCTTTTTTGTCTGCTTTTACAGTATCTGCGTTGTCTTGCTTTTACAGTATCTTTTTTTTTGTCTGCTTTTACAGCATCTGCGTTGTCTGCTGTAAATGTGTGCGTGTGTGTCTGCCATAGAGCTCGGTATTATAGAATGCCTGGTTCAATGTTGTTTATTTGTTTGTTTTTGCTTCTGTTGTTGATTGCGCATGTTTTGATAGTGATAGTGTAAGCATTTTCTTACTCCCCTCCTCACATCTATCCATCTCCCTACTACCTCCGGTCCCTTTTTTCACCCCCTCCTATCAATTTTATCAGACACATTAGTCCTGACACTTCCAGATATTTACAGATATATATTTTTTTGTTTCTCACATTAATAGATACGAGGAGTTCAAATGTGTGTGTGTGTGGGAGGGAGGGAGGGGGGAATCAGGGCTCTGTAGAGATCTTGTGGGGGTCAAACTAGTGCTGGAAGTGTCGCGTCTCTTGATGTAAGGCTGGGCGTGACATGTGGCGTCAGTCGCTCAGTTGCAGATGTACCAAGAGGTTGGTGACGTTTCAAAATATATCACGTCATAACCGATTTTTTTTTAAAGATACTCTCTAACAACTCTCTTCGGTCGGTAAACACAACATGGCGAGAGTATTGTTCAATTATAGGGCAAGACGATAAAGAGAGTCGGTTAGAGTTGTTAGACAGTAAGTGAGAGAGAGAGAGAGAGAGAGAGAGAGAGAGAGAGAGAGAGAGAGAGAAGTACTGTTCTTTTAGGTAAGCAAACTAGGTGGGTGACTAAGTCCCTTCTTCCCGTCCCCATGTTCTAATCAGTTGCCAGCGATCACGGGTTAAAATGGGAGGCCCCAGTTTTCAAAGATTAATTTCAGGCCCAAAACTCACAAGCAGCGACCTTATCGGCCCCCAAATGTACTCTTCCAGATAAAGGGGACTCCCCCCCCAGAACCGTAAAACTAAATGGCTCTGGAAGAAAAAAAGATAGAGAGTGTGTGAGGAGAGAGTGTGTGGGGGAGAGAGTGTGTGGGGAGAGAGTGTGTGGGGAGAGAGGGGGTGGGGAGAGAGTGTGTGGGGAGAGAGTGTGTGGGGAGAGAGTGTGTGGGGAGAGAGTGTGTGGGGAGAGAGTTAAGGGAGGGAGGAGAGGGGGGGCGAGCGATAGAGAGAAAGAGAGAAAGAGAGAGAGAGAGAGGGAGAGAGGGAGAAAGAGAAAAAGTACTTTTTTAATATTCTGTTGATATCGCATAGTAACAAGGTCCTGAATAAAAAACGTCATGTTTGGCCTCATTCCCGATAATCGCCAATATTCTCTAACGTTTCCAACCTCTACATCATTGTTTCGCAAACTTTACAGCGGGTTTGAGCTTGGCCTAAATAAATGAAAATAATTCTAAATTGGGAACATATAAACCTTCATAGCCTTTTGGTGTGCAAGATGAATGGCGGACATGTGTTGACACGTAAAAAAGTGGACATTCACTGGACATATCTTCTCATTTTGAAACATTCAGGGGAAATCACTCGTCGATGACGAAATAAAAATACTCAGACATACAAAAAAATAGCAGATAGACAAACAGAGAGTATCTCCGGCAAATAGACCGACGACTCAGCGGGCAGAGTACATGTTAGTCAAACCGACAGACAGACAGACAGACAGACCGAATACCAGAAACAGACAGCCACACACTACACACACAAAGTGAATCCGGCAGACAATCGGAGAGATAGAGGGGAAACCAGTAGACGGGATAATAGACCAAAAAAAAAAAAAATCACGGAAACACAGAAATATATAGACAAGCAGACATCAAGACTGATGCCAGACAAACAGATATAGACAGACAGTAAGTACGCGCACACTTCTACTGACATTAGATATTTTTTTTTTTAACTTTCTTTTCACTGGATCCTTTTAGTTTACAGTTGAACTCTATTGACCTCATTGTCATGACAGGGAGGAGACGGGGTGTGGGGAGATGTAGACTTTATAAACTTGTCAAGTCGCATTAAATCTCCCCACCTGGCACAACAGTTGTCACATTAGCCTTTACATGTGTGTGTGTGTGTGTGTGTGTGAATGTGTGTGTGGAGGGGGGGGTAGTGTGGAGCAGTCAGCATGATTGCTAATCAAGACCATATTTATGCATTGACTCAATCCCTTTACTTGAGTTTGTGTGTGTATAGATAGATAGATAGATAGATAGATAGATAGATAGATAGATAGATAGATAGATAGATAGATAGATAGATAGATAGATAGATAGATAGATAGATAGATAGATAGATAGATAGATAGATAGATAGATAGATAGATAGATAGATAGATAGATAGATAGATAGATAGATAGATAGATAGATAGATAGATAGAGATATATGTTGTATGGTGTGTACGTGTTTGTGACATGGTGAGGGGGGATATTTAAACATGTTGCATCCTCCACTGAGGCACCCATCTCCCAGAGAGTTCACTAACGTGAACCCGACATCAGTATCTCCGCCATCTACGACCTCAACCCCCTCCTCCTCCTCCCCCCCCCCCTCACCCCGTACCCGTCCCCTCAGCGCCACCCATCCAGCCGACGACGCAGTCTCCCTGTAACAAATATGTTACAGCGTGTTTAGCGATGTGTTATCATTTCTGAGGAGTCTATGATAAGTCGTATCATGGCCAGCGGATGATGCTGCCGCTTAAGCGTAAACTAGTTTCTCTCCCCCCCCTGGACGCAAGTTAGACATATGCATATACTTGTCACGTAAATACGCCCTGAATGGTTTACTTCCTCCATCAACCCATGAGTGCAGGGCTACGGTGTGGCGTCTCGAGGTGAGCTCCCGAATGGGGGCGCCCGGGAGAAGTAGGTGAATATTGAGCCCCCCTTTTCCCCCTACCCTTTCCACACACACACACAAAGCACACCGCGGTCTAAATGCGTTTATCTCATAGCATAGTAAAACATATTTATGATTTTAAAAAAAAATGAACTAAAAAAAAAAATGAAATGGAGTTGAGTCAATTACCGTGTTTACTCACATAAATTCGCTTCGCTCGTGTAGCAATTGTATGATTAAAAACTGTATACAATATTACCTGGTACAGCTTAATACAATATGAATGTTATAAACTCAATAGAAATTAATAATATATTTGAGGAAACTATACCACAATTGTAAAATAGCTTTTTTTTTAAATCATAGTAATGCATAAAGACACATAAAAAAAAGATATAGCACGGTACCCCAAAAAGCTGCCCAAAGCAGGCGAAAGTAAATGAACCCCTTGTTAGTTTAGTGCCACAAACAAAACCGACTGTGCTCACTAGGTTTACTTTACAAACTCTTACCATATCGCTGCGTACCACTGCGTACCACTGCGTACCACTGCATACCACTGCGTACCACTGCATACCACTGCATACCACTGCGTACCACTGCATACCACTGCGTACCACTGCGGCACCACTGCATACCACTGCGTAACTTTTCCCCGTACCCCTTGAGCACCGCAGGTTTTTTTTTTTTTACTGTTGCAAAATGTTGCAATCAGTTTTTTTTTAACTTCTCGATGTTCCATCAAGCTGAAATGTATCGATAACCATGCACAATCGTCATATACAGTGGATTCCGCTTAATTGGGGCACCGCTTAGTTGGGACAGCCGCTTATTTGGGACAAATCTCAAAGAAACCAAACCAAGAAGCCAATAGTAAATTTGTATGTTTAATTGGGACATCCGTTTAATTGGGACAAAAAGCCTCTGTCCCGATGTGTCCCAGGTCAAGCGGCATCGACTGTATTGAGAATCGATTAATCAACAGCTTGTAAACTTTCAAAACTGAAAATTTGAAAATAAAAGTGTTAAAACACATTTTATTTGTACATCCCTCCTTTACCGGACCCCCGCCTCCCACACCCTTCTTCTCACCACCACCACCCTTCCCCCCTTTCCCTAGCCCTCCAACGGAGCAGATCAAAACAATAGCACTGAAGGATAGAAACAGGTGAACTGAAATCAATAATAATCAAGTCATCAATAGCCTTCGAAAAGAAACACAACCAGTAAGAAGTGGATCAAAACAAAATGAGGAAACGTAAATAGAATAAATAATACAAAACTAAATCTAGTCCGCATGGTTTCTTTTCAGGTCTATAAATAAACTCCACATTGTTTCTCTTCAGGTTTATATATAAATTCCACATGGTTTCTTTTCTGGGTTTATATATAAACTCCACATGGTTTCTGTTTTGGTTTATATATAAATTCCACATGGTATCTTTTTCGGGTTTATATATAACTCCACATGTGTTTCTGTTTGGGTTTATATATAAACTCCACACGGTTTCTCTTCAAGTCTATATATATATATATAAATTCCACATGGTTTCTCTTCAGGTCTATATATATAAATTCCACAAGGTTTCTCTTCAAGTCTATATATATATAAAACTCAACATGGTTTCTCTTCAGGTCTATAAATGTAAATTCCACATGGTTTCTCTTCGGTACTATATATAAATTACGCATGGTTTCTCTTCAGGTCTATATATAAATTCTACCATCATCATATTTAATAACAATGGTGTAAAGATGTCTTAATTACCATCAACATTACAGAAATATATTTAACAGACATCTAGTTCCCGTAGAGCGTCAAATATTTACATCTAATCTTAAATAATAGACTCTGTGGACAAGGAATATTTGACAAACAATAACAATATCTTTTAAAAATAAAGAGAAGCAAAAAACTGGGTTGGAAGTCAATAGTTGGTCAATACTTTCCATTCCAGTTAAGCTGCTAATAAATATGTTCATTTTTAAAAGTTTGCTCAGCCTGTGGTCAATAATATAGATCGTTAAAATAAATAGTAAACATTTATGTTTAATATGAATAGTTGGCAATAGTTTTGTCCCATTCCTCTTGAATCTCTGTTACATTCAAATAGATGAATGTGATTCTCTCAAACTTTGAGCGATTGACAGCCCCCACAAGGAAACATTTGTTGCCAGCCTCGTGTAATGCAAAAAAAAAAAAACAAAGCTAAACATTTGTATTTATTTTAAATATTCTCGATTGAGTTAACACTTTAATTTTTTTTTGTGACCCGCAATGGGGTCGAGATCTCACACAGTAAGAGAACCACTGAGTGTCTGGACTGTAACTGGAGAGTGACGTACTAGAGCTGAGACGTCAGTCTGAAGGGAAACAGGCATATTTAATATTTACGTGCTGCAATTTTGGTACTGCCATGGGGAGGAATAGTTAAAATCCTCCCCCTCTCCCTCTGCTCGCTAGATACGTAACTGTCTACTTGTATTATCTATAAATTATAACTGAATCTCTACTATTTGGATATCAGTTGAGACATTATTTAAATAACACTTCATTTCAATTAAATCTACTGTAATAGACTAAAGAGAGATGGGAAGCAAACGAGTAAAAACTTCACAGCCGTTATGGGCAGATTGTGTAAGTCTTATGATCGGAGGTGGATTTAACGAGGGTGCACTGGATGTGTGTGTGCCCCCAGAGTCCCGACTTATAAATTTTGGGGGCCCATCTGTTCCTTTTTTGCCTAGGGCTCCAACTGACCAAAGTCCGCCGCTGCTTATGAGTTTAAATATTTATATACGTACATATAGGCGTATCCATTTATTTATCGGGCGCAGAGGCGGAGTAACACCCCATGCGGTTCCTACAGGCAGCAAATGTTACCGGGGGGGGGGGCGGGGGGGCAACGTTCTGTGTGATAATAAACACAAATGTTACAAGCTAACAGATTTCTGCTGTGAGAGCAGGGGGGCCCCCACACAAAGAGCGGGGCCCGTAGACAGACAGTGTTCGCTACTTCGGTTACTAGACTGATACGTCACTGATCGGGCGAGCCCGCCAGATCGATGGCTTCCCGTCTTGAACGCTCGAGTTTTTTTTTCCCCCACCATGGCAAGGAATGAATCTGGTAACAAAATGAACTGAACGAGATTTCCGCGACACAAGATTCTGATGGCGCTGGTTAATTGTGGAGGGCGGTGCTATGTCTAACAGTCCGCTTACTCATGTTCTGTCTTGAACCACGATCAATAAACCTTCCAGGTCTGGAACCACAATTCAATTTTTTTTATCCTGGAGTCTGCTGATTCTAGTCCCCGCCCACTCGCCTTTCAACTCCCTGGAGATTCTTTGCTCGGTAACCAAAAAACAAAACCGCTCGCTCTCGCAGTCAGCACGGAGAAAAAGAAAAATCACCCCCCTCCCCCCTCTATTTTTTTTTAAATAGTTTCCTTCACCCAATCCGAGCGTGCGACTCTTTCACTGCATCCTCATGAGACTTGACGTAACTCTTCACACCATTGGTTTGAAGGGTAAATGAGTGTAAATCTCCCTGCGAACCGCCCACTTGTGATAACATTCGACGAATCGTGGAAGAATGTGCGGATATCTTCGAATGACCAGTCCCCCCGGGTGGGGGGGATAAAGAAGTTTCCAAATACAGCCCTTTGCCTCCAGCGCAAGGAGAGTTTCTACCCTCCCCCTCCTCCTTTTCTTTACACCCCTGTCTTAAAAAAAGATTAGACCAGAAATACATTTATTTTGGTCTTGTGTTAGTGTGTTTCGTCTCCATTGCACTTAGACAGTTTTAAAAAGTAAAAAAAAAAACACAGACACATAGGATCAGAGAGTATTTTCTTTTTTTACAAACATTGAGATAATGAAGGCAGTGGATTCACTGGGATTATCTGGAAGTTCGTCTAGCAACAAAGCAACAATCTTGAAAGCCCTGTGCGAGGATTAAAGGTATCTATGTAAAGTGTTTAGATATGTTATATAGACAAGAAAGTTTACATTAAACAACTGGAGTTGTCACATTAAATTAAAAAAAAAAACAGAAAGAGATCATACGTTTCAAAAGATATATATATATATATATATATACAAACAATAATATCGTAATCTAAACTAATCTGTTGAATGCATCCTGTCTGTGGGTGAGTATTGCGGATTCTATTCTCCTCACTCGAGTGTGTGTACCAGGACCACGTATTCAGGTATGTTTTTGTTTACATTACATTAAAAACACTTTTATTTATTTATGCATCGGCCAGTGCGACATTACTGATAAAGTTTGCAACAATGTTAAAAGAATAATAAAACTTGTATAATATGAACAAGTAAATAGTGGATGTAGGCTTACACTTACACTCATATCTTAGCCATGGAACAAAACATAACATTGTACCAACACAATTTTCCTTGAATATAACTTCGCCTTTGCTTATTTATACAATAATTAGTAATTTTTTTTTTGCCAATTACATTAGTTCTATATAATTTCATAAATGCAATTCTACCTTTATTTTGCTTTGAACTAATTGTATACAATTTGAGTTGAATAAAATAACAAGAAGGCAAAGCAGAAAGATGATTTCTATTTCATTAACTAATGACTTATTTATTGTTTGACGGGTTGTCCAGAGCTAGGACTGTAGAAACAAATCAATGTTATAAATTGTATGAAAAGTATTAATGCTAACATGGTGTGCATGTACTCTCAGACATTTTAAGTCTAATCCCACAAGTAAGTCTGATGCGTGTACCATACTGCCTGGCATTGAGTAACTTACTGGACCTAGATCAAAAGGTGTCTTAAACGGCGGGAGTACCGGACGCGCGCCCTACCACCCCCAAACACCCCCCCCCCCACACACACACACACCTTTTCTCAAAAAACGCAAAATTTACAGTTTTATCATTATTATTATATTTTATAAACAGATCCGTCCCAAAAAAATATCATCCTCATGCACCCGAATCCTAAATAGTGCGAAACCCCCTCTCTGACCTAGATATATTCGCCCCTGGCTTAGTGTCGGGGAACCTATCTTGGTATTTTCAATGTATAGTATTTTTAGAAAATCAAAAAAACAGTTGCAATTGATAGGTTTTAATCGATCGATCAAGTTAGGTTCTCTGAATTATGACAAGTTCATTAAAATTGATGTTTGATTATTATCGGTTTAGCTAGAATAGAAACTTTGTCATGAACAATGTTTGCATTTATTGTTAATATCAAAATAACCAATGCCACAGGTAATGATGTCCTAATTATCAAGATAACTGGTTGAAATTTCATCATGATGTCCTGTTAAATTTACAACAAAATGGCTGACTAAATGCTATCTAATATCCCCTAAACATTCAAACCAAATTTATGTTTTCATGTATTCAATGGTCATTCACTCATTGCGTATCGTATTAGTCTTGATTTTACCCCCCCCATATCATTCATGTGTAACGCTTTTTTTACCACCCTAGACACTGTGTGTTACACTTCGACATTTCTTTCCCCCCCCCCCGAAGACATTACATGATGACCTCACTCTTCTCTTATATAGCGTCACCTATGCCAATATTCCGTTAATAAATTACGGAGATAATGTGTCACTCATTCCAGACACAGTGGCGCAGCGAGCTTAACTCGCGCGCGGGTCACAATACCTTTTCAGCGCCCCCCCCCCCTTTTCGAAAACCATATAATATTATATTAAAATATATACCATTTGGCGCCCCTTTGTGAGTAGCGCCCGGGGCATGATGCCCCTTGCCTCTCACTACGCCACTGCCCTGACTCCGTCCATACATCTCTTTACTTCAGATTTAACGACTGGTAAGTCAAGTCACAGATTTAAAAAGACTGGAATCAGTCACGACAATTTGTCTATTCATTATTTTCATCAACGGTTCCGGAAGTCCAACTCCACGGCTCTATGAACATTTCGGCACGCGGATATGCCTTCATAAACAACATAACTAGCTTTTAACAATTAAAATGTTTACTTGAAAGTTAACCAGCGTTCATTTGAAGTATAACTTTTTTTAATTATGGTCCCGTTCTTTGACGCATGGGCTAGGCCCCCCAGAAGAATAACCGCACCTTGCCTAAAATACCCACATACATTTTACTTTGTGGTAAATGGAATTAATACATCAATAGCCGATAGGTCAAATTAACAATATGTGAACTCAAAATGTTACTATTGAGATGTTGTAACTCTCGCAATAAAATTTTTTCCTTATAGATATTATAACAGTAGTCTGATTGAGACTAATGTCTACAGTGCCCAATTTATTTTTTTTTATATTTGTACTATTATTAACATTAGATGGGAAATACAAAAGCGAAAGTTGATTGCGCATGCTTTTCTGGTAATTTTACATTCCCCTGAGATAGCGTGAATAAATACACTCACCTTTTTTAGGCCAAAGTTAATAATAAGATTATAATAATGAAAAAATATGGTTGATTCATGTATGAATCATAAGGCACTGTAGGGTTGTCATATTGTGATACAATGATACATTTCTTAAAATATAAATACGAATAATTACAAATTCATTCTTATTTCAACAAAATTGGCATATGTTTATTACCTCTTAATGCTTATAGTTTAAATTACTCAGAGACATGCGCAGTAAAAAAAGATTCCAACAGTTCAAAAGTCATCTCTAGAATGAATGTTAGGAGGTTGTCGTTTCAGCTATCAAATATCTGGATTCTGACAATTTTAAAAAAAAGGAATTAGCTAACAATATTCTAATTGTGTCAAACAACCTCCGTGCCAAGTGTTGTGAATCCTAATTCGGCGTTGCGGGTCTTAATAGGTTAACAAACCAAGAAGCCAATAGTAAATTTGTATTTTTAATTGGTAGACAATACGCTTTCTAATTGGGACAAAAGCCTCAGTCCCGATGTGTCCCAATTAAGGGGAATCGACTGTATATATATATATATATATATATATTTCTATGTTCACTTTCGTATCTTTTATAACAACATTGTTTTTTGTTTTGATATTAATTGTTCGAGGCGATGTAATTTGTTAAAATTCTCGATTTAAAAAAAAATTTAAGATTAATGTATTAAAAACTATCATGTATCGGTATTTAGGGAAAGTGAAATGGCGTGGGCTAATACAAGAAAAAGATTGTTTACTCAAATCTGAAATGAAATACTTTAAGAATCGCATAATAATAATAATAAATCATTTCAATGATGTTAACCTTCATATGAAACACGTTAGTAAACAATCATACACACACACACACAAGTCTCTGTTTCTACAATCATAAAGCATCTCTGTTTCTACAATCATAAAGCATCTCTGTTTCTACAATCATAAAGCATCTCTGTTTCTACAATCATAAAGCACAATCATAAAACATCTCTAGCTTCTACAACTCATAAAGCATTTCTCTGTTTCCTAGGCAACCATAAAGAACCTCAGTTTCTACAATCATAAAGCATCTCTGGTTTCAAAGATCATAAAACTTCTGTTTCTACAATCATAAAATGTCTGTTTCTACAATCATAAAACATCTCTGTTTCTACGGTCATAAAACGTCTCTGTTTCTACATTCATAAAAAGTCTGTTTCTACAATCATATCACGTAGCACTCATTAATTGAACGTTCGATTTGTTCCCAAGTCACAGAGTTGTTTTGATTATTCTGTGTACTTCAAGACTGTAATAAGAAAATATCGGGATAGTACAACCATAGCAATACTTAGTGAGGGCGGGCCAAGAATTAGGTCAGTGAGAGCCGAACTACATGTGATTAAACTAGACTTTGTAATGAAATATCAGAACAAAACTTATTCAATGGGAGTGGCCTTGAAAATCAATTAGGTGTTTGACCCCCCGTTGATTTAGTGTGAAGTGTTGTGTTTGGACCCCCGTTGATTTCGTGTAGTGCTGTGTTTGACCCCCGCTGATTTAGTGAGTAGTGTTGTGTTTGACCCCCGCTGATTTATGGTGTAGTGTTGTGTTTGACCCCCGTTGATTTAGTGTGTAGTGTTGTGTTTGACCCCCGTTGATTTAGTGCGTAGTGTTGTGTTTGACCCCCGTTGATTTAGTGTGTAGTGTTGTGTTTGACCCCCGTTGATTTAGTGTGTAGTGTTGCGTTTGGCCCCCGCCCGTTGACTAGTGTGTTGTGTTTGACCCCCGTTGATTTAGTGTGTAGTGTTGCGTTTGACCCCCGCCTGTTGACTAGTGTGTTGTGTTTGACCCACGTTGGATTTAGTGTGTAGTGTTGTGTTTGACCCCCGTTGATTTAGTGTGTAGTGTTGTGTTAATATGACGCTGTGTAACTGTATCAGTGTGTTGTTTATCTGTGTGACAGTGTAGAAGTTCTTGGAAAGTGTTTGTTTACCCTTCAATCATGACCCGGTCTTAAAATACTCGGTAATCCTTGACTTTTTTCTGGTTTACAGATTTTTCAGAATTTAAACATTTTCAGATCACGCAAACAATGTATCCAGATTGAGCTACTTTTTTGTGCTGATTCGCTAATTTTTGGTGCTATATGCTACAAATAACGTTCCCGAGTAGCGCGAAAAATGAAATGTTTAACTAAATAATTTAAAAGAGCAATAAAATAAATAAATTTTGCGCTACTTTCTGCTACTTTAAAATTAGGTTTTGTCGTAAAGTTGGTCTAAAACTTTCTGGCGACACCGCAGGCACAACGGTTTACTTCCACAACACTCTAATGGCTACTTTTTTTTATCTATTTTTACAACCCCTTTTGTGAGAACCACTGTATATTGTGCACCTCCCTCGTGCGCACATTACCCAATGAGGTTACAATGCTGAGGCCAATTTTAAACAAAAAAAATCAACCAATTAAACCGTAAAACAAAAAAAAAAAAGAAAACTCTAGCAGACGCAGTGGGGTCAGCTCAGTTTTATTACCTCCCGCGTTTTGTAAGCGTGAAAGAACATTCCAGAACTTTTCATCATCTCATTCTGAAATTGTACTAGTGGTGACTCCCCGTGGTTACTCCCATGAAATGGCGCCGTGGACCAATCATGCACAATAAGGAGAGAAAGAAGGAGACAAGGAGAGATACGCGAGAAAGCAATTCCCACATGTTGTAAACAGAATGTACGTATGTAGCATTATATGAATGGGTGTTGTAAACAGAATGTATGTATGTAACATTGTGATGTACGGGTATTGTAAACAGAATGTACGTATGTAGCATTATATAAATGGTTGCTGTAAACAGAAATACGTATGTAACATTGTATGAATGGGTGTTGTAAACAGAATGTATGTATGTAACATTGTATAATGATGTGTTGTAAACAGAAAGTATGTAGCATTTGTATTCGGTATTTTATTGTTTTGACAAATGCATCGACTCTTATTTTTGGTCAGTTATATCCTTAGTTAACTATTCTCTCTAATAATTAGAATTAAGCCAATCACTGGATGTATGTTCTAAATCAGGAGTTATGGTTAATAGTGTAAACAATAAACTAACCAGTTAAATTATTAGTTGATTTTATTTTAAAAATATATTCATAGTTTTTCAGACTTAGCTTTGCTAAACTCTTTATGTTACAGCTGTGAATTAGTGTTCAAATCGGTTGATAGTTTTAAATTTTTAAATTTTATCTTGTTGTAGAGCTGTATAAAGATATATAGAAATTTATTATATATTTATTTATATATTTATTATAATTACGAATTGAACAAAAACGATTAAAAAAAACGTGAAACCAATTATAGCTTCGATTTTACTAAGTTTCTTCATTTAAAAAAGACTAGTATGATAAACAAGAGATGAGGTACATAACAAAATAACAATGTCCAGACAGAGCGACTTACATAAAAAGGAATATTTACTTACTACATTAAAAATGAGACCAAAATAAAAAACATGAAAGTATGATAACACAAAACAAACAATTTCAACAGTAAGAAACATAAAATAAGAATTTTAAACCAGTGTGTTAGTTTTCAGAATGTGGGTAACACGTGTTTGTAACAAGTTAAATAATTAATAGTGAAAAATGTAGATATGGCATTATTATTATTTTGTGAAAATAAACATAATATATTATTAAAAAATAAAACCCTTAAAACCTGACTTGTTGGGGAAGTGAAGGCGGCTGGGCGTTGTGCTAACCACAATCCCTTCATATGCCGAGGTTATAGGGAAATAGACAGAATTCTACACTTCATATGCTCTGGGATGGCCCGTTAGGGCTAAGGGAACTTTACTTTTATTTACAAATAGATTTTTCTAAAAAATTAACATTTTTTGAATACTGTTCCTCACTTGTATTTTTTTGCACTGTTGACCTACTTTTGTTTGATACATCGTCCATTTGTTATTCTCAGTTGAACTCTGTCAATGTTATCTCAGACTGGTCAACTGTCTCGGTAATCGATTCATTCGGATTATCAGCCAAGGTCGGAATATGATTAAAGAATAACATAACGGTCGATACCGCTGGCTGTGTCTGTCGGTGGTGATTAATAATTCAGTTCTAGCTTAAAATTTGAAAAAAATATATATTAAAGAAACAAATTTTTCAACACAAACCATTTTATACATACACTTTACACATACATAGTATAGAGTGATCAACACCGTCTTTGTCTTAAGTCTTAGTGTACACAATGACGTCACTGATCCAAGAGTTGGGACAAATTTACTTCTCTTAGATGAAAGAAGAAAAAGTGTTGAATCTGGGTTAAGTTTAAAGTGGTAAGGGATAGTTGAATTTGACAGGTGATAGTTG
>JAGDYQ010000023.1:1860156-1872146 GCA_021962125.1 Bulinus truncatus | reverse complement strand
TTTTAACCTCACGTCTCTCTTTTTTTTTTTAAATAGGCTACGTCATGTTATAAAAAAAGAACTGTTGGAATGGTGGTGTAGGGTTGGTAAAGGAGTGTTTATCCGGGGGGGGGGTAGGGAAACGTGTCACGTGGTATTGTTAACAGGGTGAACATACAGTTATACTAAATGCCCCTTTTTGTAATTGTGTACATTGAGACCCACTGCGATTCGGGCATGTCTTGAGTGGAAGGGGGGTGGCGGGCGGGGGAGGGAGGGAAGGAAGGATAGTCCTTTAAAATATTATGAATGAATTAAGATTAGTCAATGATATGGTGTTGTGAGCACATCACCATTTTCAACTCCGACTGCGTGCCTAATAGCCGGTCCGGGTACCGGGCCTGTTCAGCTAGTCATACATATTGTGCTTACATAGGACATGTTGTGCACATATCGCCAGATATTACTCTTTCAAATAGGTTACGTTGCCCGGCTACTACATGGCGGTATACACATTCCGGGGGAACAGTGTGTGTGTGTTTGGGGGAAGGGGGGGTCTTCGGTGCAAGGCTTGTTTAGACATTAAAAAAAAAAAAAAAAAATTACGAATTTTTAGTTAGGGATATACATTAATTTTGACATATTTAAAATATGAGACGATTTTTTAAAAACAAAGTTTAATATAGTTTCTCGCTACTTTAGGTGCAGAAATGAAAAAAAAGAGAGTTACTACTAAGGAAGACAACCCAGTTTATGAGTACAAACATACAGAAACCATTGCGACATTCTTACTTTGTACGATGGACATTTTATTATTGCAGCGGGATGTCGTCCTTTTTTTTTTTAGATTTAATAAGATTTCTTTTGTTTCTTTTCTTTTTCTTTTGGCGTTTTAATTTATGACTTATTTTCTAGAACTTCCGGTTGCTATCTGAGAGTTCGCTCGGTCCGCACCACATATTAAATATTATATAGATATGGTGTGCACTGATCTATGCAACAATTTTTAGATGTCTTTATATATATCTACTAGCAGTGTGTAACCGGCGTTGCCCGATAATTCGGGAGTTCAAACGTGACACTTGAAACCATTATGTAAAGATATGGGTGCTAATATATGCCACCTACCTAATGTGCACAAATGACCTACATTTCATCCGTCACAAATTACGTTTTACCCGTCAACGCTAACCAAGCAACCAACCAATCAGCTAACCAAACCAACCAAACCAAACAGCATTAGGTAAAGATATGGGTGCTAATATATGCCACTAGCGTGGTTCAGACTTTAATGTAAAAGAAATTATTTTTAAAAATCGTACAGCATTGTTGTTTTTTTATTTACATATTGTGTGCAGATTACGAAAATGTAAGACTTTTAACAGTTGTGTTACATTTGCTTGGTGCTCAACTTTCACAAAGGTTGCCATTATTATCAAGAACTTAATTTAATTAATTTTTTATCAATTAATAGTTATTCTAAAAATTAAATGTTGTTGTTCTTTTTATTTCAGATCTATAGTTAGCTAATCATTTAACTGCATACAATTCTTGTAAAATTTAAACATTTGTAATGGCGTCAAGTACAACAGACAATTCTGGATGTGTTACAACAAGAAGTATGTCAGAATTATGGTTAATTGGACAGACAGAGCCGTGTTTACCACAGAATGTTCTGCCCACTTATGGTCAAGTATTACGAACTGTTCTTCACAATACCAAGATATTGAAAAAACAGAAGACAATATCATACAGTGTGCAACAAACAGTTGATGATCTTCTCAGAATTTGGAGCAATGCACGCGTTCCTGTAGCCTTACGACAGAACATAGTAACAAAAATGAACGCTTTAGTGGATGAGTATAATTTATTGAAGAAAAATAAAGGAAGATGTTCAGCTACACAAAGTGACAGAGAGACAGTGTTTAAAAACAAGCTGAGTATAATATTTGATATAGCAGATAAGGATGCAGACAGGATGATTAAGATAGAAGAAGACCGGATTTTCTTAACAGATCAGAGAGGACCTAGATTAATGAAAATGGCAGGCATCGACAAGAACTTAACTAGACAGGAAGAGAGAAGTAGGCAAAGAAAGGAGGCAGAATATGAGAGAAGAAAGCGTGAGCAGACAAGAAAAGCAGGCGAAGCAAGTGTCAGCACCTGGCAAGAAAGTGGTAGTGAAAGTAATGACAGCATGGACAGTTTGGACACAGATCATGATGATTATGAAATTGAAATTCCAGTCTACTATAAAAAACAAGTTGCAGATAGTTTAAAACCACATGAAAACGAACCGAAGAAACCACACATTCTACAGACCATGTTGAATTCAAGTGATGTATCATCCACTCTAGATCGTATTAATCTCTCCGACAGAAAATTTACGGTTTTAGCAGCTGCTATAGCCAGAGCAAATGGGAGGATGTTGGTACAGGATCTCTATCAAGGTCGACAGTGCATCGTAAACGTTCTCTTCATCGAAGTATGATTGAAACGGACGTTCGTGAAGAATTTCGCACGAGAAGTAAAAAAGTGTTGCAGTAATTCACTGGGATGGTAAAATTACATGGAAAATAGCACCGATAAAAATAATCCAAAGGCAGCCACTGATAGATTAGCTGTAGTTGTAAGTGGTCTTGAATTGGAGAAGATGCTAGGAATTATAAAAATACCTTCTTGGAACTGGTGAAGCACAAGCACATGCAACAAATGCAGCTTCTGTTGTTGTGGGAGGTGGCTGATGATGTCATAGGAATGAGTTTCGACACCACTGCTACAAATACCGGGGTCAATAAAGGGTCATGTAAGTTATTGCAGGAGCGGTTAGGACGTAATTTATTGTATTTTCCCTGTCGACACCATATACTTGAGCTAATAATTGGAGCTGCATTTGGCACTTTATTTGGTCCCACTACCAGTCCCGACATTCCACTGTTTGAGAGATTTAAAAAGCATGGCCAAATATTGATCAGACTGTTTATAGGCCACTTGATGATCCACGAGTAGATGATCCAAGTGATCCATTCCTACAGGAACTAAAACATGCGACTGTGTCATTTCTGCAGAACATGTTGTTGGCTAAATCTGGTTACATGCCACGGGAAGATTACAGAGAGGTTACTGAACTTTGCTTGTTGATACTCAATACTTCTGTTTGTGACCAACCATACTCTTTTTCGTGCAGCAGGTGCTTACCATTTGGCACGCTGGATGGCTAAGTTGAATTATAGTTTCAAGATCTACCTTTTCAGAGACCAGTTTAAAGTAACACCCAAAGAACTGAAAAGTTTGAGAGAATTTTGTTTATTTGCGAGTCTCATCTATGTGAAAGCTTGGATCGCTGCTCCTGTGACTTGTGACGCTGCAACAAATGATCTTGTTCTATTCCGAGAGATCTGTCAGTATGCTCGCATTAACAAGGCAGTGGCTGATGCCGCAAGACAGAAGTTAGAAAACATCTCTGGTATATTAGCCCAGAACTCATTTCCTTTGCCCTGTTTTCAGAGAAGGTTCCTGTAAGTGAGAAACGCAGCATAGTCAGAGCAATGTCTCAGGCTGGTGATGATTGGAGTGACAGGGCAATCAAACTGGAAGATTGCACTGACTTAGCGGTAAAAGAACTGCATGCGTTAGTGGCTGCTTCTTCAACCAGTGCACTGCGTTCCATTGGAATTGACATAAGCTTCTTGCATGTCGATCCGGAAACCTGGAACGATTTGCCTGCATATGTTCAAGCGAAGTCTGTTATTGGTGCCATAAAAGTAGTCAATGATAGTGCTGAACGTTCGGTGGCATTAATGTCTACATTTAACAAGTCTATAACTAAAAGTGAAACAGAAATGTAAACTCTTCTGCAGGTTGTGAAGACAATAGAAAACGTCGATACCAGATTCACAGAAGAGTACATTGACATCATACAAGACACGTGGGTCCGCTGACTCTGCTGGGTCCAGTACCAGAACATAGTTTGTGAAGCGGTTATATAAATAATAACAGTGAACTAGTGACATTAGTGACAAAGTGTGACAACTGTGAGTGTGGCAATGATTACATTAATTGTAATTGAATTGTAATATGGTAATATTATATTGTATGTTACTATGTCCTAAACTTTGTCTTATTGTCTTTTATTTGCTATCATTGGAAAAATTGGACAATTTGAGCATATATTTCAGCTTTGTCAGAATCGTGTAATTTTTGGCTCAGACGTTAAACTCATCAATAGGAACAAATTGAATCACAATGCATGATAGATTCATAGAAATTTTTTTTTTGAACCACCCTAATATGCCACCTACCTAATTTCAATTCCGCTTCTTACTTTCTTTCTTACTTAATTTCTTACTCACACGATATCCTTATAAATATATATATATATATATATATATATATATATATATATATATATATATATATATAGATGAGTAGGCTCACACAGTCGGCCTTCGTTTATCGAGGTTCATCGATTCCAGACTTTTTAAAGTCTTCCGAAAAGTCCCCCCTTATTCGTTTTTTGTTCCACTTATTTTTAAAGGGGCCCTACATTTTGTTATGTGCACAGACTTCCAACTAACATTTGTTCGCCTTTGACTTAAAAGCAGTCTGGTCAATGATATTCTTATACATTAATGTAAACGATTCTCTATTCAAATTGATGTTTCTTAGAAGTCGTTTTGTTTTGTTTGCCACTTAAAAAATACTTGTAGAAAAAAAAAAAACAACCTTTGCAAGCAGGCAAATACAAATGTTCGCAGCGAAAATCCGACCTTGTCTAATTATTTCGATTAGAATGTCTTTGCAGCGAAACATATATATATAGAATTCGCAAGGTCTAGATACCGAAATTTCCGACCGGTGGGGGTTAACCTTTAAGGTCTCAAGGACAACAACCAATATGGCGGCAAATTAATATCTAGGGGTTATAGCTCAATGGTACTAGTGATAGTAGAATCATGCTGTTGGTAATTAATTAGGTCAGATGTTTACATCTCGCGTCGTGCTGTTTTAAAAACTGCTGACAGCTTATGACATGCCATCACAGACCTTCCGTGTCATTCGTGGTAAACATATGAAAACAAAGATAGCAAAACAAAACACACATACACACACACCGCAATAAATACACACATTCTACGACACGTCAGAATCGTTTAAATCTAAGCGTGATTCCATTCAAATAGCCATCGAACAACCATCGAACAGTCACTTATACTTTAAGAAAGAAGGCAAAACTGCAGAACTGTTCAACAACATGGCAGCCGTTCACCGAGTGACAGTGACATGTTTTCTTTCTATATTAAGTATTACAATATTTCTTTCTATTTTGTTTGAGTACTAATTAATACTATATGTAGATATATTTGATTTATATTATTTGTCTTTAGCAAAGACTATTATTGTTGAATTTAACTTGACTTATTTCTTTGAACTTCTTGGCGGAGAGGGACTGTACAATTATTGTCCATCGCTTTTTGCTTTGGGAGGACTTTTTCACCATTGTTATTAATTTTTTAATGAAATATATTCATTAAGATAAATGGGATTGGTTCATAATTGTTTCATTGACGATTGGCATGTATCAGCTATTTGTATACTAGCTTATATTTAATGAAAACCATTTTTTGTGATACTTAAATCTCCATCTAATTTAGATTATATTTTATCTACTATTTAAAAAAAGTAGTGTATGAAAGTTTCTAATTATTACTTGATATAAAGCTAAATACGGAATTCGCGAGGTTCCTAGTAGAGAGCTGCACTGAACTGTATTTTTCATTAAACCCAAACCCGTCCTCGCATAGATTGAACCACCCCTTACCAATTTCCCATCAAAGTCTGTTTAATCCCTACCCGTCCCCACCCACACATACCCGTCCCAGCTGAAATAAACATAACCTCATGATAAAATTATAAACAAAAGAACCAATCAATTTGTATTAATACAAATGAGCAAGTTCATTTATTTCTGAACAAATGATGAATCAGCATATCAATATTTAAACAAAAATTGATGCAGCAAATTTACATTAAAAGAAAACATTAAACAAATAAAGACACATAAAGTACAAGTTTTACGGCTTAAGTGTTGTTGAATTTCATTTTGGTCGGCAGAACCAGGTGAATCGTTGGACTTTGTCTGATGATATGCATTTTGTTGATGTTTCAAAAGGCTCTAAAATGTCTGTTAGACTCTTTATTAGTCCATCGTTAATTTCAGCCAAACATCTTAGATTTGTCTGCTGACCCTCGTTTCATTACTTAAGGCACACAATTCTGCAAAATGAAATGCTGCTAACTTAAGCATTGTCCAAACACTGTTCCATTGTGTAGTATTACACACTATTTTATAGTAGATGGTAATCGTTTGTTGAATTTTGTTTGCTTAGCAAGCAGGGCCGCTTTAAGGTCATCGTAGGCCCTAGGCACTTTCCAAGTCGTAGGCCCTCCCCGATTTCATTTTTTAATATTTTTCAAGAATGGACTTGTTTTCACTTTATGTTCTGGCTTTCGTAGGCCCTTGAAAAGACCCTAGGCCCTAGGCACACTGTGCCTATGGGATAAAGCGGTCCTGTTAGCAAGAGTTACGAGTTGTTTGGTTGTTTCTACTAGTTGAAGGTACCTGGTTCGATCTCTGGTGAAGACCAAGGAAATTTTTCAGGTCTTGGCTCAAGTTCCCGATATATCTCCCGTGGTGCCTCTATGGCCATTGCACTATCGGCTATGGTGGGGATGAAAGAAGGGCACCATAAAAAACGTCCCATTAGTGGTTTATAGGATCTAAGAGATTTCATCTCATCCTTACAGGGACTTCACACACACACTAGTTGAGATATTCCACGTCAAAATAACCGATGAGATTCTTTTGTTCATTCAAACCGTGCGCCGAAATCAGATTAAAATGTTATGACACGTGCAACCTCACCATGACTTCTCTTTAAATTCAGCCTTCATATTGGTTGGTCGCAATATCTGTTAAAACAGATGGTTTGTTTTATTTATATTAAATCATTCAACTAATCCTTGTTGCTGATGGTCACTTATCTAATCTGTAAACAAAGAATTAAGCTATTTTATTAGATTGAAACAGAACATTGTTTGATGTGTTGTTTTGAAAATTTAGATATGCAAGTAAACACACCATATGGTGCTGTACTATAGTGAACTTCAGATACCTACCCGCCTGCCTGTCTACCTGCCTGCCTGACTTCTATTAGGGTGGCCTAAAATTGTTTTTCGATATTTCTTTTTTTTTTCAAAATTGAAGACCTGCATTGTCTTCTGGCGAAGACATTTTTTTCCCTGAAAAAAATATTAAACAATAGAGTGCAATTTTTAGTGGTTGCACAAGACCGATGAACATTTATATGGGATATTAATTAGTAATTGTATGCTTAGGGGGGTTGGATGGGGGGGGGTAGGGTGTTGACATAGATTTTCTTATTTATAGGCATACAGCGACACTTTTTTTAATAAAAGGTATTTCGGTTATTAGGTTAGGTTAAAATATTGCAAGAAGAAAAATAATTTCATTTTTTCCAGGTAACGATATATATATATTTATATATATATATATATATATATATATATATATATATATATATATATATACTGTACATACATATATACACTGTACATACATGTATACACTGTACATACATGTAAACACTTACATACATATATACACTGTACATACATGTATACACTGTACATTAGGGTGGTTCATTTAGATATGGCAAAAAATGAAATGTGTGTTATGGAGCAAGACACCCTCCCAATTTTTTTACATCTGCCAATTGTAATGTTTTGGTAAAGTTTTAGCTTTAAATTCCAACTACAAGACGGTGCTCAAGAGCAATATAATATCCAAATTCTAGTAAAATGAAGAAATACGCACATGTTGAATGTTTTAAAATTACAAACATCAATAGCTTTTTAATATCAACAGTTCAGCACTCTTTTGCAAATTAAACATCTAGCTTAAACATATGGCTATTGGCATTTGTCACAATATAAAGGTCGAATTGTGCTAGTCAATCAAAAAACTTGAAATTTAACCTACTCAAAATCAAGTCACAAAAGAATGCATTATAAGTCAATGTTATTGCCATTCTGACATTAAGGCCTGAACAGCAGACTTTTTGGTGAATTGTGTTGGAACAGCCTTGCAGTTTGCTTCCACAACTTGCAATAAGAGTTGTTTTTCTTCTTCGTCTTTAGTAAGCAGTGTGTTATATTCTTTAAAAAGCTCTGCAGTGTCATTCACAACACGTAATGACATGAATCTTGTCTGGCCATATCGATACTGTTCACGTGCAGGCCACTCTTGTGATAGCGAATCTTGAGATGCACTGCAAAGTAATTACAACAAAGAAGGTTCCCATTCCAGTAGTTGCAAAGTCACCTAAACATACATCTGGTTTCTTTAGAATTGATGGATCTCCGCGCACTTTTCGTTCGCCAGCTTCACTGGTGATTCCTAGCACAATTCCCACCTTTGAAGCTGCTGTCACATGATCTGAGAACAGGGCTAATCCAACAAGCTCGTCTGAAAGATACCAGAGATGATTTTCAAGGACTTTTCTTGCATCTGAACTGATTTCAGGATCGATGATCTAGTAACTGCTGAGATTAGTCCGCAGCTGTAAATCACTGGATGGAGCTTCAGTTACCCAATTCTTGGTGTAAATTAGTGCACCAAACTACAAAGCGCTCAACTTTGACTTCTTCTTTGTAAGCTTTAATACATGTGTTTGGTTGCGGAAGAGATTTATTTTCATGGCATAAATTAATTTTGCCATCCAGCGAGCATGATGTACTGGTCATGGAGCCCTCCAGTGGATTATACACGGTGGATGTCCCAAACAATCAGAGTCAACTCAATAAGCTCCATGTAATCATCTCTGGCTTGTTCCTTTAAAGTGCTCTTTGGTCAGGACTGCAATGGTTGCACGTGATAAACTGGAAGCTTTAGGTGTCACTTGGAATTCTGACAAAATCTGCCTGGTGATGACACTCTAACAGCCTTTGAATCGTTTGAAAAGCGGGATATCTGGGGAGTTTGAAGGTCCAAAGCAGATAGTGAAAACCTTTGACAAGATGATCTCCATTACATGATGACGACAGGCTAACTGATTAATGAAGTTCACGACCTAGCATGTTTTCAAGGCCAACACATACTCGATTTATTCTGCTGGTATTTACTGAGGTTGTGTCAAAGCACATAGCCTGAACCTTCTCAACCAGCTGCCACTCCACTCCACCAACAATTTGTGAGCATCAATTGCTTGATTCTCACCAGTTCCAGAGCTCACCTTTGGCACACCTAACAGTTTATCCATCCTATCACCTGAAAATAAAACTGGTAGCCCGTCAACTGAGCCTTCCCCAAATATACTCATCGTCATATTTAGTTTCATCATCAAGAAAACTGCTTGCAAATGCACAGTCATCATCAACAGGAAGTTATGACATAGAATAGTTTAACAGCCAACCCTAAGTAAGTAAAATTTAACACAAAGAACATGATACAATAAGTAAATATGCAAAATGTAAATGACATGAAAGTTCGGCAATTTTCTATGAGATTGTGAAAATCCATGGTCGTTGAGCTTGACCTTGCAGTTGCCACAAGGGGCTGAAACTCTGCCCTAATTAAAGGTTTGCTAAAAGGAAAAAAGTTAATGGGTGTCTTGCTCTGTAGTTGAAAGTTGAGTTTTTTGGGCCACCCTACTGTACATACATGTATACACTTTACATACATGTATACACTGTACATACATGTATACACTGTACATACATATATACACTGTACATACATGTATACACTGTACAATGTACATACATGTATACACTGTACATACATATATACACTGTACATACATGTATAAACCGTACATGTACATACATGTATACACTGTACATACATATATACACTGTACATACATGTATAAACCGTACATACATGTATACACTGTACATTAGTGTACATACATGTATACACTGTACATACATGTACACATGCTCCGCTCCTCTCAGCTTGTTCACACCAATAAAGTTCAAATGAAATAATTATTAAGTTATATAAACACAGCATGTGTCTGCTCTTAGTCCGGCATTTCTCTGAAAATTTAGAATGCACTGTTTCACTCGGTTCTAAATAAAATATCCACCCCAACTTTAGAGATAAAACCGATAATAGTCACTCCTTCTTTAGAGATAAAACCGTTAATACTCACTCCTAATTTAGAATTAAAACCGGTAATACTCACTCCTACTTTAGAGATAAAACCGGTAATACTCACTCCTACTTAGAGATAAAATCGGCAATACTCTGTCCTACTTTGGAGATAAAACCGGTAATACTCACTCCTACTTTAAAGATAAAGCAAGCAATACTCACTCCTACATTAAAGATAAAGCCAGCAATACTCACTCCTACTTTAGAATTAAAACCGGTAATACTCACTCCTACTTTAAAGTTAAAACCGGTAATACTCACTCCTACTTTAGAGTTAAAATCAGTAATTTTCATTCTTCTTTAGAGTTAAAACCGTTAATACTCACTCCTACTTTAGAGATAAAGCCGGCAATACTCACTCCTACTTTAGAGATAAAGCCGGCAATACTCACTCCTACTTCAGAGATAAAGCCGGCAATACTCTGTCCTGCTTTAGAGATAAAACCGGTAATACTCACTGCTACTTTAGAGATACAACTGGTAAAACTCACTCCTAACCGTCGCATTCTAAATGGATATAATTCATACATTCCGAATATTTTCTTTTACAGACATTTTTACATTTAGTGAAACGGTCCCCCGTCAACCAATATTAAAATGTTCCACGTCCATGTTTGTAAAAATGGGGAATGACGCAGTAATGGAATTGTTGGCAGTGACGGAACGAGTTCAAGGTCATCAGTTGTTGGTAGCATCAATCAGAGGAAAGAAAGGAACAGTTGTAAGTTTCTTTGTATTTAACCTTTATTTTTAATCGTTCAAAATATAAAATCCACCAAAAATTAGAACGAAATTCCCACACATTTTCCCCAAAGAACACACACAAAATAAACGCTTTAACGCTGGCTAAATACAGACACGCTTCTTTACACACGACGTACACTCACTCACCATCTCTTTCAAATATATATATATATATATATATATATATATATATATATATATATATATACACACACAAAATACACACACACACACATTTTAAAACACGAAGTAATACACATACTTTCATGTACAAAATACTATATAACATACAACAGAACTTTTTTTTACTTTTAATAGTTTTATTTTGGCAAAAAAATATTCAGCTAAAACACTAGCTAAAACACTAGCTGAAGCACTAGCTAAAACACTAGCTAAAACACTAGCGATGCGACAAATAACATGTTCAAGGGGGGCAAAAGGCGTATGAACATATGGGGCAGGCCTGGGTTAACCATTAGCAAACAAGGCACGTGCTTAGGCATCAAGCGTTTAGGGGGCGCCAAAGTCCACAAGACAAAATTTTTGTATATTATCCATAATACGTACAATGAATGACGACATTACATTAGAAAATCGCAAATGTAATATTGAATCGCACATTATTTAACCTTGGTCCCACAGACTCCCACAACATGGGGGGGGTTGTAAATATCTGCTACCCAGTTTTATTTGCAATTTTTCTTCGAGGTTTTGGTACTATTTTAAACTTTTTTAGGATATGTTTTTTGAAGTTACGTAATGCCTGTTGCGTAGTCTGTTAGAGAAAACAATTGAGAATAGTGCTAATTTTTCGAAGATGCAAAAGAAATAAACAACTAGGGGTGAATTATAAATCAACTTTGAACCGTATCCAGAGTTATTCCTGAATGTCAGAGACGAATTTCGTATACATTCATACGTCATTGTTGACAAACTTGAGACAGAAATGAGTAGACGAGGACATATATATAATTAACTATATAGCAATTGATTTTCTTGTTTGATCTCAGTGTTGTGAAGGACTAAT
>JAGDYQ010000023.1:1829494-1859656 GCA_021962125.1 Bulinus truncatus | reverse complement strand
AGGGTTACGTATTGCTTCCATCTGTTGATATGTCCATCTGTTGATGTGTCCATCTGTTGATGTGTCCATCCGTTGATATGTCCATCTGTTGATGTGTCCATCTGTTGATGTGTCCATCTGTTGATGTGTCCATTCGTTCCCCCAATGACTACATCGGTTGATGGGATTTAAAAAAAATAAAGGTTTACTTAATATTTTTTAAAGTGAAAATATACGTATGTACAGGGGTTACTACATCCAGTAAAGGTCAAAGGGAAGTTTATTTCTAATGTACTTGTTCAACTGGGTGCTTTCTGAGAAGACTGTTACTGGCTCAAGTTTAAAGATTTACATTTTTTATGGATGACTAGCTGACAGTTTGTATGAACTACTAGCTGACACAGTTTGTATGAACCACTAGCTGACACAGTTTTTTATAAACCACTAACTGTCACAGTTTGTATGAACAAATAGCTGAAGCAGTTTGTATGAACCACTAGCTGAAACAGTTTGTATGAACCACTAGCTGAAACAGTTTGTATGAACCACTAGCTGACACAGTTTTTTATAAACCACTAACTGTCACAGTTTGTATGAACAAATAGCTGAAACAGTTTGTATGAACCACTAGCTGAAACAGTTTGTATGAACAAATAGCTGAACAAGTTTGTATGACCCACTAGCTGAAACAGTTTGTATGAGCCGCAAGCTAAACAGTTTGTATGAACCACTAGCTAAAACAGTTTGTATGAGCCGCAAGCTGAAACAGTTTGTATGAGCCACTAGCTGAAACAGTTTGTATGAGCCGCTAGCTGAAACAGTTTGTATAAGCCGCAAGTTGAAACAGTTTGTATGAGCCACTAGCTGAAACAGTTTGTATGAGACACTAGCTGACACAGTTTGTATGAGCCACTAGCTGAAACATTTTGTATGAGCCACTAGCTGAAACAGTTTGTATGAGCCGCAAGCTGAAACAGTTTGTATGAGCCACTAGCTGAAACAGTTTGTATGAGCCGCAAGCTGAAACAGTTTGTATGAGCCACTAGCTGAAACAGTTTGTATGAGCCGCAAGCTGAAACAGTTTGTATGAGCCACTAGCTAAAACAGTTTGTATGAGCCGCTAGCTGAAACAGTTTGTATGAGCCACTAGCTGAAACAGTTTGTATGAGCCACTAGCTGAAACAGTTTGTATGAGACACTAGCTGAAACAGTTTGTATGAGCCGCAAGCTGAAACAGTTTGTATGAGCCACTAGCTGAAACAGTTTGTATGAGCCGCAAGCTGAAACAGTTTGTATGAGCCACTAGCTGAAACAGTTTGTATGAGCCACTAGCTGAAACAGTTTGTATGAGCCACTAGCTGAAACAGTTTGTATGAATACTTAGGTTTTGGAGTCTTTTGTCATCACCGACACCCTCTGCACCCAACATGTCCGACACCCTCTGCACCCAACATGTCCGACACCCTCTGCACCCAAAATGTCCGACACCCTCTGCACCCAACATGTCCGACACCCTCTGCACCCAACATGTCCGACACCCTCTGCACCCAACATGTCCGACACCCTCTGCACCCAACATGTTCGACACCCTCTGCACCCAACATGTCCGACACCCTCTGCACCCAACATGTCCGACACCCTCTGCACCCAACATGTCCGACACCCTCTGCACCCAACATGTCCGACACCCTCTGCACCCAACATGTCCGACACCCTATGCACCCAACATGTCCGATCTGATTCTGATGAAAATACAGAGCAGGGGAAACAACCAAAGTATATAACATTTGTCCTACTTCACTTGCCTCCCCCTGGAGCCCCCCCCCCCCCCCGACCCCGCAACCCTGATGCCTCCACCAAACAATCTCTCCCTGCCCTCTTGATGTTATCACTGGTCCAATTAAGTGGCAGAAGTGTTCTTAAAACTAAAAGATAATGTAACAACTGGAGGCCTATCTCTTCTGGACAGATAACAGACCAGTTTTTTTGTCTGTTTTTTTTTTCTTCTTCTTTTTGCTTCGATTTCTCTCTGGCTTACAGCTTTAAACAAGTCACAGTTTGAAAACACACACACACAACGGCCAACCTTGAGCTGCAACGCTTTGAAAAACTGGGGGGGGGGAGGGTGTACTTCCGTCATGTTTATACCAATGGTGGCCGAATGTGCGGCTCTAGACACGGCCGTTCGTTTAGTTCTGTAAAGTTCTCAAAACGGCCGTTCGTTTAGTTCTGTGAAGCTCTCAAAACGGCCGTTCGTTTAGTTCTGTGAAGCTCTCAAAACGGCCGTTCCTTAAGTTCTGTGAAGCTCTAGACACGGCCGTTCGTTTAGTTCTGTGAAGCTCTCAAAACGGCTGTTCGTTAAGTTCTGTGAAGCTCTAGACACGGCCGTTTGTTTAGTTCTGTGAAGCTCTCAAAACGGCTGTTCGTTAAATTCTGTGAAGCTCTAGACACGGCCGTTCGTTTAGTTCTGTGAAGCTCTCAAACAGCCCATTTTCTGGCGGCTAAGTAAAATATTATTTTAAAAGATCTTTACTGATTATAAAAACTGCAATGCACCAACTTAAATGCAACAAGAACTGGCTTGCAACAACCACTGGAATAAAACAACAACTGATGTGAATCAACTGGAATGCAGAAACAACTCGAAGGCAACAACTATTGGAATGCAATAACAATTGTGAATCAACTGGGATGCAATTTTTCGGAAAGCATCAACAACTGGAATGCAATCAATGCCGCCGAGAGGGGAGAGGGGTACGGGGGGCAAATGCCCAGGGGCCCGGCGAGTTTTAGGGGCCCGGACTGAACAATCAGCTTTTGAACATATTATTATCAGCACGGGGGCCCATGACAGCCCTGCCAAGGGGCCCGAAATTTCTATCGGTGGGCCTGAATGTAATAACAATTGTGAATCAACAGGAATGCAAATTTTGGAATGCAACAAGCACTGAAATGCAACAACTGGAATGCAACAACAACTGCAGTGTGTTTCCATGCCTGGTATGTAAACAAGTAAAAAAAACAAAAACAACCAACAATAGACTGACCCACATTAGCTCTAGATTACCAAGTCAGCACTAGCTAGGTTTAGCTGGGTTTAGCGCTTTGATGCAAACAACAGTAATACACGATAATAATGTTTTAATTCCCTATGATAGAAGATTTCAAACACGGCATTCAAATAGTTGAACACGCAAAGTAAAAATTAAAAAAAAAAAATTCATAAAGAAATGGGGGGGGGGGGAATGGACGGTTGGATAACTTCAGGTCAATAGACATCTTTCCACTGTGCAAGTTTCGACGTGTTATCGACTTGTGTTATCAACTTGGAGATCGGGGGAAACCCCATTTGGATTGTTGTTTTCATTTTAATTTCTTATATAGGTCAGTGGGCAAAGTCCAAATGATACTTAGAGAAAAAAAAATCTTATTTTCTGTCTATATTCTTTTCTTTATCTCACATAATGAGTGTCTTTGTTTAGTTATAGTTCTAAATTATAGATCTTCTAACTTTAACGTAGCACATCCCTTTATAGGCTGTTGCTTATGAATTTTTATTGGACCCAAAAATTAAATTTCAGGGTAAACCTTACATTGACTTCTTTACTTATTTTCTTCTATAATCTTCTTCTTTCTTCTTTATCCCTTAACCCGTGGGTGGGTCGTTGGGGCACCGTTGTTGACTGAAAACCAGTTCCCGCCATTTTTTCCGGTCCTGAGCTGCCTTTTGGGAGTCGACGGTCCATTCTTTGATGTTGTCTTCCCATCTCTTCTATAATAAGGTTTATCAAATATGTCGTTGACTCGTGTAACGGTTGTGAGCTCGACCAGTGTAGCGTATGTGAAGGGTTTGAACCTCGGTGACTCCAGTGACCAAATGTCCAATTAATAAACAGACTCGGTTATTGTAGTGTTGTGGATAAGATCTCCCACAAGGCTGTTCCAGTGGCAACTGCACTTGTGATAAAAGATCTTACATAAGGTAGGATCTACAGATAAACAAATCATTTCTCATTCAATAGTTGGCTTCTTGGCAGGGAGTTAATGAGTACTATGGTAAACATGGAGGTAACTTTTGACAAGGCCTTAAAATTTTCCTTTGGTTATCACCAGAGATTCAAACTTGGACCCTTAGGTAGACAGTCGAGAGATTAACGCGCGACCATCCATCACCGCGAAAAAGATTTAAAAAAAAAAACAAACGTTTCATCCTCAAACACTGTTAGATATGTAATGATAGGTAATGGTAGGTAATGATAGTTAATGATGGGTAATGATAGGTAATGGTAATGATAGGTAATGATATGTAATGATCTTTAATGATATTTAATGTTATGTATTTATGTAATGATCTTTAATTTTATGTAATGAAATGTAATGAAATGTAATGAAATGTAATGTTATGAAATGATATGTAATGTTATGTAATGATATGTAATGAATTGCAAACTACTAACATACAAAAGAGTAATAGCACACAACTGATTGTAAAATCGAATCAATTGTTTGCTTAATATTCCAATTTTATTTCTGTCCCTTTTTTTTAACCCTTAAGAGATAACATCAACTGGCAGACTTTTCACAATACGAATCACAAAACTGTTAAGATTTTGAAGTATACACTTGTTGAGATTTGAATTATAAGCGTGAGATTTAAATCAATAATTAGATCTGTCCTGTTGTGCTGGAAGAAAACATCAAAATACGAACACACGTATAGATACACTGATAACACATTAGAACACACGCACAGATACACTGATAACACATTAGAACACACGCACAGATACACTGATAACACATTAGAACACACGCACAGATACACTGATAACACATTAGAACACACGTACAGATACACTGATAACACATTAGAACACACGCACATATACACTGATAATACATTAGAACACACGTACAGATATACTGATAACACATTATGACACACGTACAGATACACTGATAACACATTATGACACACGCACAGATACACTGGTAACACATTATGACACACGCACAGATACACTGATAACACATTATGACACACGCACAGATACACTGATAACACATTATGACACACATACAGATACATTGATAACACATTAGAACACACGCACAGATACACTGATAACACATTAGAAAATACGTACAGATACATTGATAATACATTAGAACACATGTACAGATATACTGATAACACATTACTACTGCCATACAAACATATAAAAACAATCATTCGTACAAACAAACTCACACACAGTAATTCCTTTCATTTCTTTCGAGTAATTTTACACCATAATTCAATTTTCATCTGACACTCATTACGTCGTAAGTTTGAATATGTAACACATATATTTCTGAACATTTCCATTTATAATCATGATGTATCAACATTGTGTGGGAGTATATTATCAGGATAGGGGGCATGTACACATTTTTTTTTTAAATTCAAAGTTTGCGTAGATTTAAAAAGTGTAACATGTGCATTTCACAAGTGATCTGCTCATATTAGAAAAAAATGAATGAAGTCCTTCTTTTGAGCCCCCCCCCACCCCTTAGCCGTACATCTCCATATCTTTTGGCCCAACTGTACATCTCGTATCTTTAATTTGTAAAGGAAAGCTCCAACTACAACATAACATTTACAAAAAAAAAAAATAACAACTCGCTAGACAGAAGACGCTGATATGGTTAATTTCTGCAGGGCCATCAACTCTTGATTTTTTTCTCTTTCATGGCTGCTAGGAGTTATCTCCTTCATTTAGAACAAAGTCCTCCTCTGTACGTGACAGGGTCTTGGGGTACTGCAGGGATGAAAACTCTGGCCGTTTTCCTGGGGAGGGGTGAAGGCTCGGATGGGGGTGGGGTGTAGGGGGGGCGCACTGGAAAAAATATAGCTGGGGTAGAAGATGGAGGTTAAAGGTGTGATTTCAAAAAAATGCAATCTCTACACCAAAAGATAAAAAGGCAAACGAAACAAAAAATCAGTGAGTTGGGTTTGTGAAACGAGACAAGATCTAAAGTTGGACAATGACGCAGAGGTGGAGCCCCGGGCTGGTAAAAGTGTTGGTGTTTCATTAGTAGTAATGGCTAGTAATGGCTTGATAAGTTAGTTGAGATATGGAGCCTTTATTAAGTACAGTTATTATATGTCAGTGCCTAATATTTAAGTTTATGTCACGCTCACTTTGACAATTTTTTTTTTGGTAGGCCCCCAAGAAAGTGGGGGGGGGGGGGAGCTCTAACCCATAGCTTATGTAGCTTATATGTAAATCCTGCCCTGATAGGAAGTTCATCTTAGATTCCTAATGCACTCCCATTCAAGTGGAACACGCGGAGCTCTCCATGTGAACACTCGTCAAACATTTACAATCATCATTCAGTGCCGAACCTAGGGATTTGGGGGCCCGGGGGGACTTGTCCTCTTTGGGGGCCCCTGCATTTAGTCATTCGATAACATGACATGAAATAATGTACTTAATATTTAATGTAAACAAATATTTTGGGACCCCCCCCTCGAGCTGGGGCCCGGGGGGACTTTCAAAATTGGACCCCCCCTCCCCCCACCCTAGGTACGCCTCTGTTATCATTTTACGTCTTGTTTCCAAATGTTGATTTCAAAATCAATTTTACATAGAAATTCATTATCTATTGGACGGATAAATAATTCAACATCTATTAGACAGATATATCTAACAAATATATCCAACAAATGTATATATATATATATATATATATTCAACAGGCTTTACCACAAAATGTATATCATACAGAAATGATATCGTTATATCACATTATAGGCCTATATCCCACTAACAATTTCAACAAATATATCAAACAAATATACCCATCTGAGATATACAATAAAAATATCCAATAAATATATCCAACAAATAAACCCAACTAATATATCCAACAAATACATCTAACAAATATATCAAACAAGTATATCCAACTAATATATCCAACAAATATAACCCACAAATATAACCAACAAATGTATTCAACACATATATCGTACAAATATATCCAACAAGTATATCCCACTAATATATATCCAACAAATATATACAACAATACATCCAACAAATACATCCGACAAATATACCCAACAAGTACATCCAACTAATAAATCCAAAAAATATACCCAACAAATATAACCAACAAGTATATCCAATAAATATACTCAACAAATATATCCAACAAATATATCTAACAAATACATCCGAGAAATATATTCAATAAATATATTCAACAAATATACCTAACAATTGTATCCAACAAATTTATCTTATAAATGTACCCGACTAATATATCCAACAAATATATTCAACAAATATATCCAACAAATATATCCAACATGCATCGCTATTTAAAAAGTCCGCCACAAATGACTTAAATTAAATATCACCATGTAAATATTGGTGCACAACGGAATAATCCACAAATATGGCGGCTTTTTAGAAAAATCAATTTCGTTGGAGGATCGTATTCAGTTAAATATCTGATCTGTTGGCCGTACAACAGAGTTAAAGAGCAAGTATCCTATAAAGAATCAAAATTAGACTAAACAAATCACAATAAATTAAATCAACTTATTGTTAGTAGAAACCAAAAACTAAGTACGATTAATGTACTAGCCATTGACATATTGTATAAAACAGATCTCGTGATCATTGACCAATGGCTTTTTATAGTGAGTCGTTGTTGTTGTTTTTATTCATAATCTCGGACACCTCTTATTTTAATATCATTTAAAACTGTCATAGTTTTATCAGTGGCGTATCCCGGCCCCCTATTTAGCAATCTTCCGTATCCGCCCTTGGGCTGATTAAGATTTCGCCGCCCGGAGCCCGTATATCTGTGAATATCGCAAGTGGTGCTGGGAAAAAAGATTTGGGGGGCTGGGTGGTGGGGGGTCAAAGTGTGTGTGTGTGTTTGCGCACTTAGGTTGGTGTGAGGGGTGGGGGGTGAGGGTTCACAGGCTGTTATCCGCTATGGCGGACCGTTCAACTTAACCTACGTCACAGAAGAGCACCAAAAATATCAGCTCGCCGCAACTGGAGTGGAGCTGGGCCATCGGGATATTTCATTTTCCATATAGAGGGTCTTATCAAATCTTACGTGTGATAAAGCCAGGCGAACAGCGAGCAAAGCAAGATACTAGCCGATATACCGACTATAAGAATCTTACACCGACCTTCCAGCCATTTCGTAAGTTGATGGTTCATTCTACACAATTCTTCTTTATTCGCATTTTGTTTCGCACATTTTTTTTTATTAGCACTTTCAGTTTGTGTTTAATTTCCTCATTATTATTATTATTAATATTGGATTAAATGTGTTTTCTTTGCTGCAATGTTTCGGATGTAGGAAGTTTATTTTTAAAAAGGAGTTGATTACACTTACCAAATAGAGTAAAATATTTCCGAGTTGAAATGATTTCAAAATGTAAGCATATTTTTAAAAAATATATTTTGTTTTAATTAAATGTAGTTCTAGTATGTATTGTTTTTTTTATAATGTTTGACGGTCAAAGTAGTCCGTCTGTGTTGTTAGATATGTCCAGGTCGTATGTGGACATAGGGAGGGCGTATTGTGCTACGAACTCAGATGTGTGGTACATTGAAGTTTGATGTATACATACATGCATACACACATTCATACAAACATGCATGTATATATACATACATACATACTACATACATACACACATACAAACATACATACATACATACATACATACCTTGTACATACATACATACATAGATACATACAAACATGCCTAATATATACGTACATAAAAATATACTTACACACATACATATATACAGACATAGAGACATACATAGATACAAACATACATTTATACAAACATAAATACATACATACATATATACATACATACATACATACGTACATACATACATACATACGTACATACATACGTACATACGTACATACATACATTCATACATACATACATACACATACATACACATAGATACATACATACATACATACATACATTCATACGTGCATACATAAATGCATACATACATACATGTATACAAAAATACATACATACATGTTTTGTATATTTTATTTATAGTACATATTAAATATATTTTATATATTATACATATTGTATATATTTCACACACTAACATTGCCTGGACACACAATATACAGTTGAGGCTCACAGACCAGTGTAGTTCCCAATGTAGCCTTATGTTTGACTTCATTACAATTTGTCCACTGAATACTGTAAAATTAACTTTGCTTGATACCGATATAAACAATCGTCACGTGGCTGTTGTTGACTACCTGAGTGGACACTTGTGGCGTAGACATTTGTCCAGTGGGAAAATTTAACATGAATAGAATTCGATAAATTGAAGTGAACTGTTTACCATAAACCACTTTTAGGAAAACAACATTGAAAATAATGATAATATTAAAAAAATGACACCCATTGCTTTCAAACCCGGTAGACATTTATAGAGATTAAAAAATAAATGAAAGAATAAAGATATAAAGATGTACGAAAAATACAATATATATTTTTGAATTGAATAGAACAACTTACCTATCAAATTGTTTGAAGAAGTTACATAATGATTTATTAATTTCAAATTATATAAATAATTTTTTTGTGTGTTTATTTAACTTGATTTTACAGGATTTATTATTTGGCTCAACCACTTTGTTACTTTACATTGATCATTTATAATTAAAATAACTCATTCGGTGCAGTATTTCTGCAATACATTTACATGTGTATCGACCTGACGGAGGAGGGACGTTTCATTAGATTGCTTGGCAACATGACATTATTTCGGATGTTATACACCAATAGTTTTTAACATATGCATATTAATGTAAGTATCTGATACATTATAATTCAAAATAAATAGAAAACCAGCAACAGGACATTGTATTTCGTGAGATATTTTTTTTTTAACTTGATTCACAACATTTAGGTTACAATGCAACTTTAGAAAGTCGAATTAATTGTATGGCGACTTACAAACACGCAGTAATAAGTTATTTAACTGAACGGAATTAAATCGACTCATAAAAAACTTGTCTAAATTCCAATCCGTTCGAGGTCAGTTCTTGTAATCATAAAAACTGAATTAATCCGTCAGTTTTTAAATGCACTCTAAAAAAAAATGTCAAATATACGGGTGAAAAATTGATCTAATATTATTGTATGACACAAAGAGATGTTTCAATTTGTGCACGTTGGGTGTATCATATATATATGTATTAACTGTATTGTTATGTTACAGAATGTATCAGAATGTATTATGTATCGGAATTAAAGTCAATTAAAGGAAATTTCGGGACCTTTTTTTTTTTACTTTCGGAATCTGAACAATTTCATATAATTTCCGAAATCTACGGTGATTCTTTGGAAATGATGCTTACTGTTACTTTCCGTTTCTCTACCTCTCCATAAAGTCGGACATTTCCATGTCGGACATTTCATCGGAATATGTAAAATAAAAACTTATTGGTCTTAACAATTGATATATTCTAAGTACACATTATTTTTTTTTAGTTATATGAGGAAATTAAAATAATGAATAGACTGAAGGATGACATACATTTAAGAAGATAATTGACAGGACATGAATATGTCATACATATAAAGGTCGCATATAGTTAGTACACAGTAAAAACACAGCATACACACATGACATATACATATCACAAACACGCGATAAGCTGCAGTCACTTAGACTTGAACAAGCGCCGCACATATTCACTTCATATTCTCTGCTGCAGTCAATGTATTTCTAGATTCGTTCATCAGAACATAAAATGTTGTATAAAAAGATGACGTTAGGTTTGAATTGACTGGCGCAATTACTTGGTAATTGTTTTTTTTTTAAACAAATGTACATATAATGTACATATAATGATCTGAAAATATAAAAATTAAAAAAAAAACAACAAAACACAACGTTATTCTAGGACTTCCCACGGCGGCCCTAAAATGACCCGTAGTACGACATAATTCGGCCCTCACTCCACTCCCTTTTGCCCCCCCCCCCCATCAACGAAATTTATATTTAACTAAAACTGATCGAAATCTTCTGTATAATTTAAGAACCCACTTTGACCCACGGTTCAAAACGTTTCTAGAAAAGTGCAAAACACTTTTTTTTACTCATCCATGTTCACATTAAGACATAGAAGATCTACTCGATGTGTTTGATAAGGGACGGTGTAGGGGGTGGCATTTTCGTAGCTTAAGTACTTATTAGCACAGGAATAGTAAGTAAGTAAAGTTCCCTTAACCCTAACGGACCATCGGGGCAGATGAAGTGTAGAATTCATCTGTTTCTATAACCTCGGCATATGAAGGGGTTGTGTGGTTAGCACAACGCCCAGCCGCCTTTACTCCCCAACTTAACGTCATGTACCCATTTAAAGCTGGGTGGACTTGGGGACTTTCACCAGGACCTGAAAAAATCCCAAGGTTCTCACTGAGATTCGAACCCGGGACCCTCCGGTCGACAGTCGTGCGCTCTACACCGCACGACCACCCGTCCCCATTAGCACAGGAATGGGGAGGCATTTTTTAGAATCCGTCCAGGGGGGCCACTAGCGCTAATCGCGTGATTGAAGACAGAACAATGACTAAAGAGTTGAGAGACAGTACTGTACTGTTTGGTCTATTCAAGGTAGAATATGAAAACTACAAATAATGATGAATGAGGATGTTTTGTTATAAGTTTAACAGTAAAAGTCACATATGAGGCATACACAGTGAAAAATGTCTTGTTTTTATCAAATCGCAACTTACATGTAAAATTGGACGGACATCCCCCCCCCCCCCCCACAAGAGGTACAATAGTTTCAGTCGTGTCAAAGTGTCAAAAAAGATATTTGACTCCATTAATTGTATCAGCAAACGTTTCATTTCTTCTCTTGTAAAGTCTTGTATTGTTTTCATGTCCAGTTTCACTTGGTCAATGACCCGTGTTACCGATCCCGAGTGTCCAAGTCTCGGTTACAAGTGAGAGTATCTGGACACACACACAAACTAACGTGTTAGAATGACAAAAACAAACAAACAACAACAATATAAAACGTGTGTTGCTGTAAGATGTTTTACTACTTTTAAAATAAAAACAAAAAACCCGCGGATTCTCAACCGATGGTACGCGTACTCCAAGGGGGGTTATATGTCAAAGGTCATGCAAGGGTACGCAGCGACAAGTAATTCTCTTGACTCATTATCCAGCCCACATCGGGACGGCAAGAGCACCCCATCATGAAACTAAATACTTTTATTCGCGAACTTACGTGTGAGGGGGTAAACCCGTTGTGCGATTTTAGCACCCTTTGGGGTTACAGTCGCGAAAGAGGTCGGGCACCACCGCGGTTTTTAAACATAAAACAACTCGCAACTGAAACACACCGTTACATCTGCCTACCCTCTCCCCCCCACACACCCACACACCACAACTTTTGTTGTTGTTTTTGTTATAAAGTAACCAATAACTGAACTCAGTTCCGAGTGTCTATATTTTTATCTGCTTCCTCTCAGAATTGTTTTTAACCATGGAGTAGCCGGTTTGCTTGACTTGCTTTTAACTTGCTGTGTTTTTATTTCAAAATGGAAATGGTTTTTAATCTTTGTTTTTTAATGTTTAAGGACTAAATTTCTCTGGATATTTTAGACTGACCCAATTCTGTCGGTCGTCTGCCGTAAGATGGACATCAATGTACTTTCTGTTCCAGTTTCTCTGAATGGCGCAAGTGTTTTTTTTTTTATTTTATTTTAATTTTAGTACAAGAAGCTCTTCGCGTGAAAATCTTTCACCCCTTTATTGTATACCTGGGTAGTATACCTGTATAGTATACCTTATTGTAACCTTATAGTATACCTGTATAGTACACTTGTATAGTACACCTTATACTGCCTTATAGTATACCTGTATAGTACACCTGTATAGTACACCTTATAGTATACCTGTATAGCATACCATTATATTATACCTGTGTAGTATATCTGTATATTACACCTTATATTAAAGCTGTATAGTATACCTGTGTCGTATACATGTATGGTATACCTGTAAAGTATACCTGTATAGTACGCCTTATATTAAAGCTGTATAGTATACATGTATAGTATACCTGTATAGTAAACCTGTAAAGTATTCCTGTATAGTATACCTTACATTAAAGCTGTATAGTTTACCTGAATAGTATACCATTATAGTATACCTTGTAGTATACCTGTATAGTGCCCCTGTATAGTATACCTGTATAATATACCTGTATAGTGCTCCTGTATAGTGTACCTGTATAGCACAATCCTGCAATCCAGAAGTAGGTATAGACCCAGACTTGGAAAACCATCGGGGCAGATGAAGTGTAGAATTCATCTGTTTCTATAACCTCGGCATATGAAGGGGTTGTGTGGTTATTTATTTATTGCTTGGTCCCTAACAAATCGTCTTCTCATTACATTATGTTGACTACATCAATACAATCGCGTGACTTTTTTTATCGCTAAGGGGAAAACGCTTTTCATTTTATTTTACTTTAATGATCAATATCAAATAATATTCCTTAGCTTAGCAAATAGTGAAATTAGTGGAGTTTTTTCATAGAGTTTTCTTGAAATGACATGTATTCGGTGCATAAATGTCACAAGAGGTTCTAACACAACTAAATGACACCCTGTATCGTTATTAACTTTGGAATTTCCCTTATATTTTTCTAAATGACTATTTCATTATTACTTTTTTTTTAATTTTCCAAAACTTGTTCAGAAATGTAATGACATAAAGACAAAACTGCCTCAAGTTCTTATCCAGTAACTTTGCGAATGACTCACGACAATGTTGTATGGCGACAATGTTGTATAGTGATAATGTTGTATGGCGACAATGTTGTATGGCGACAATGTTGTATGACGACAATGTTTTTGGTGATAATATTGTATCGCACATAATGATGGAGCTAAATGGCGTACGATATGTTAATTTATATGGCAAGAGATATTAAGAAACCGTTTAGATGGATGGGAGGAATGAGGAATTTGGGGGGGGGGGGGGGGGGGGGGAACCCGTTCATTTCCGAGATTGTTCAACCCAGTTCTTTCTTAATATTTCACGTCTCAGTCCAAAGACCTTTATTTCTTTTTAGAAGGTTCACTAAATGAGCTAATTTGTTAACGCACCTGTAGTGACCACTGGTCAAGACTGTGTGGTCAACTTGTTGTCTGTTGAAACAAAAAAAAAGTTTATTGATTTAGTGGTTTACCGTCTAGCCCCCCCTCCCCCCACCCCCAGCCGTTTCCACAACCCACCTTCCTTCGTGCCTGGTTTCCAACCCCCCCCCCAACCCCTTTCCCCAAATTCCCTCCCTGCCGGCTTGTATGATTAGTTTAGAAATTAGTCATTAGCGTGTAGGTTGTAAGTCCGGTCATTACTGGACAATTAACTACGTGCCGGTAGTGGACCCCTCTGTTGATCAGTGACGCAATCAAAGATTAAGAAGAAAGAGTCTCAACGCGTTAGGCTAATGGTAGGGCTGGGCATTGGTCACTTGGAGTCTTTTGTTATGTTTGTTTGTCGTTCTTTCTCTCTATCTTTATCTCCGTCTCTGTTCTGTTTGGCTCCGTCTATCTGCCTCACCTCTTTTTGCTCTGTCTATCCATGTTTATGTATGTTTTACTGCCTCTCCTTGATCTTCTCACTCTTTCTCTCTGGCACTTTCTCGCTTTCAGTCTGTCTGTATAACTCTGTATTTTTATCTCTGTCTTTTATACTTTCTGTTTTACTCTGAAGTCTTCCAGTCTTCCGGTGTGTCTGTCCGTTTTGCTCTATTCCTCTCTCTCTTTGTTTTTTTTTCTGGTCGGTAGTCTACTATCTGTCACCAAGTATTTCTAAGACGCTGACTCTTTCTCTGACTATATCCCTTTGTGACTAAACCCCTCTATGAATATATCTCTGTCTGACTATATCCATGTCTTACTATATCCCTGCATGACCATATACCACTTTAACTATATCCCTGTATGACTATATCCCTGTAAGATTATATCACTGTCTTACTATATCCCTCTATGACTATATTCCTGTCTGAATATATTCCTGTCTGAATATATCCCTGTATGAATATATCACTGTATGACTATATCCCTGTATGACTATATCCCTGTATGAATATATCACTGTATGACTATATCCCTGTATGACTATATCCCTGTATGACTATATCCCTGTCTGACTATATCCCTGAATGACTATATCCCTGTATGACTATATCCCTGTATGACTATATCCCTGTCTGACTATATCCCTGAATGACTATATCCCTGTATGACTATATCCCTGAATGACTATATCCCTGTATGACTATATCCCCCCCTCTCTCTCTAACTCTGTACATTAACGTGTCAATTACCAGTGTATAGTGTGTGTGTGTGTGTGTGTTTGTGTGTGTGTGTGTGTTTGTGTGTGTGTGTGTGTTTGTGTGTGTGTGTGTGTGTGTGTGTGTGTGTGTGTGTGTGTGTGTGTGTGTGTGTGTGTGTGCGTGCGGTCTGTGTGCGCGCGTCTGGTGTGTGTGCGCGTCTGCGTACCAGTGCGCGTGCGCGTAGTTCGCGCAGTAATCAGTGTGCGCGCGATTCTGCGCGCGCGCCTGTGCGTCTGGTGCGTCTGCGCATCGCGCGTGCGCGTCTGCGCGCGTGCGTCTGCGCGCGCATCCAGTGCGCGTCTGCGCGCGTCTGCGCGCGCGCCCGCGCAACGCGCGTCTGCGCGTCTGCGCGTACATAGCGCGCGTCTGGTGCGCGCGTCTGCGTGCGTCTGCGCGTCTGCGCGTCTGCGTGCCCAGGTGCGTCTGCGCGCGTCTGGTGCGTCTGTGCGCCCAGCGCGCGTCTGCGCGTCTGCGCCCGGTGCGCATCTGCGCGTGCGTGTCTGGTGCGCGCGTCGGCAGCCCAGTGGCGTATTCAGCGCGCGTGCGTTCAGTGCGTGCGTCTGCGCGTCTGTGCATCTGCGCGTCTGCGCGCTCAGCGTCTGTGCATGCGTGCGCGTCTGGTGTGGTGTGCGTCTGCGCATCTGCGCGTCTGCGCGTCTGTGCGCAAATTCAGTATTCAGTGCATCGGTGCGCGCGTCTGTGCAAGCGTGCGCGTCTGCGCGCCCAAAGTGCGCTGCGCGCATCTGCGTGCAGGCTCCAGTGCGCGTCTGCGTAGTCTGCGCGTCTGCGCGCATCGCGCCTGTGCGCGTCTGCGGCATGGTCTGCGTACCAGCGTCTGTGCATTCAGCGTATGTTTGAATTGCTCATCCATTTCGTCTCCCCCCCCCCCCCCTCAAATCTCTGCACTGTGAACCTGGAGACCGTATTCCAAAACTCGGATACTTTGCTGTCTTTAACAAAATACCTACAGTTCAACACATCCGTTTAGCAGTTGAACTGCAAGGGGTCAGTCAAAGTGAAGAATTTTGGTGAAACAAACTTCAGGATGATTGAGTTAGCCACTGTCCACACCTGCAGTTATCAGTAAAACTATGTCAAGTACAGCTCAGAGCAGGGGTAGGGGTGGGTAAGGGGTGCACGAGGAATGCACTTATCAATGGTGTGCGCAGTAGGCAAGGGGAGGGAGGGCGTCATTGGGCGCCGTTAAAGTGGGAACGGGGTGTTAATAGCCAAAAATGTGTCTATTTTAGGATTAGTTTTAGTTTTTTAATAGAAGTCTATCTTAATAAGGATTAGTTTTTTTTTCCATTTTTTGTAAGAATTATAAATTGTTTTATGAATTATAAATTGTTTTTATGAATTATAAATTGTTTTTATTTATTTTTTTAAACTTTCGCTCGGCATCTTTTTTAGTTTTACTTTTTTTTTTTCATGTGAAATTATTTCCCTCCCCCCCCCCCCCCTTCCGGCCTCGTTGCTTATTTAACGTTATCCTAAATTCATTTTTTTATTAATGTTAGTATTAAATAATTAAAATAAAAAAAAAAACAACAATTGTAAAGTGTTTTCACTTGTCAGCACTATAAACTAAATTATTTTTGTGTGTATAAGTACTCTCCCCTGATTTGATCCAAAGGACAATTTAAAATAAATTTTAAATTAAAGCTAAATAAAGTGTAATTTTTTAATACTTTAAAAAAATGTAAGTTTATTTTAAAAAATATATTTAATGATTTGTTTATTTTAAATGTGAATAACTTTATTAATTTAAAATAAAACAAATTATATAAAAAAAATATTATTAAATAGTATTTAAACTACTTTTGACCAGTAAAATATAAGAAAGCAATTTTTATATATTTTTAGAACACACATGACACAACATGATCCCCATAAAGTATAATAACGTAATAGATTTGTTTCGTGGAGTATCACAAAATATTTTGGCATGTTTTGTGATCTCTTCTTCCTGGTCTGAGAGACATACCATGATCCACGTGGGATGTATCATAGGGGTTCTCTAGTCAGGAAAAAAACCCATTACTTGCGAGGGTGGTGGTACTGTGGTCAGTGAGGACTATCCGAGACCGCAGTATTCACAGCTGGCGGTGGTGACAGATGTGGTCGGCACACAACACCCTTCCACTCTGTCCCACTCAAGCACACCTGCGCAGCCTGCCATTTCGGGCTGACGGTACAGGCACACTACACCCTCCCTTCTGTCCGAGTGGCAGGAAAAAACCCCTTTCCTTGCCATTCTGGCCGATCGGCAGTACACACACCCTGCTGGTCTGGCCAGTTTGGGCAAGGATTAAGACCCATCTTTCTGCCATCCCTGCAGATGATAGCGGGCACATTCACCCCGCCGCTCTGTAGGCATGACAGACGTGCATCAGCGCCGCCAACAGTGCTGGTGTGGTAGGCACACTACACCCTACCATGCTGGCAATGGCGGCGTTAAAAAAAAAAAAAAAGTAATAGATTTGTTTCGGAGAATATCACAAAATATATTGGCATGTTTTGTGATCCTTCCTGGTCTGAGAGACAAACCATGATCCACGGGGGATGGATCATAGGGGTTCTCTAGTCAGGAAAAAAAAACCCATTACTTGCGAGGGTGGTGGTACTTTGGTCAATGAGGACTATCCGAGACCGCAGCATTCACAGCTGGTGGAGGTGACGGATGTGGTCGGCACACAACACCCTTCCTCTTCGTCCCACTCAAGCACACCTGCGCAGCCTGCCATTACGGGCTGAGGGTACAGGCACACTACACCCTCCCCTCTGTCCGAGTGGCAGGAAAAACCCCGTTCCTTGACATTCTGGCCGATCGGCAGTACACACACCCTGCTGGTCTGGCAAGTTTGAGCAAGGATTAAAACCCATCTTTCTGCCGTCCCTGCAGATGATAGCGGGTACTCACCCCGCCGCTCTGTAGGCATGGCAGACGTGCATCAGCGCCGCCAACAGTGCTGGTGTGGTAGGCACACTACACCCTACCATGCTGGCAATGGCGGCGTTAAAAAAAAAGTAATAGATTCACTATCAGGTGATCTTAATAATTACGTGATGATCTCTCACGTACGATTGTAGCTAAACAAATATGTAAAATTGAGACCATGTGAGATAGTTCAGCACACATACTGAAATTATCAACTGAGACTAGCAGTTCTACGAGTGGGACATTTTCGAATCTGATCCAGTCCTTAGTCCAGCATCTTATGTGATTACTAACAACTTGGCTATGTGTGTGTGTGTGTGTGTGTGTGTGTTGTAAAAGTGACACGTCTTAGACTTGCGCATTGAAGATCACATTCTCAAGTTTTGATCAAAAGTAAACATCACATCTTGAAATGAAAGTGATACAAAGGGATACCGGATGATACTTACCAAGTGATACTTACCAAGTGATACTTACCAAGTGATACTTACCAAATGATACTTACTAAATGATACTTACCAAGTGATACTTACCAAGTGATAATTACCAAATGATACTTACCAAGTGATACTTACCAATGATACTTACCAATGATACTTACCAAGTGATACTTACCAAATGATACTTACCAAATGATACTTACCAAGTGATACTTACCAATGATACTTACCAAATGATACTTACCAAGTGATACTTACCAAGTGATACTTACCAAGTGATACTTACCAAATGATACTTACCAAATGATAATTACCAAATGATACTTACCAAGTGATACTTACCAAGTAGTAGCAAATGATAATTACCAAATGATACAAACTAATAATACTGTGGTAAGAAGTCAATATTACCTACAGTTATTTAAAGTTTGTCATACTTTTGTTTTCGTTATACTTCAAGTTATAGGCATATGTATTGGTGATAATTAATCATTATTATCTTATCTTTCTTAAAAATGTGATTTCTTTGAAACAACATATGTACATGGGTGTTATTAAATGTCCTGGGTTTATTTCATGAGCCATCAATTTAATGTTGGGTTTTTATTTGTTAAGTGAAACATATGTACACGGGTGTTATTGAATGTACTGGGTTTATTTCATGAGCCATCAATTTAATGTTGGGTTTTTATTTGTTAAGTGAAACATATGTACACGGGTGTTATTGAATGTACTGGGTTTATTTCATGAGCCATCAATTTAATGTTGGGTTTTTATTTGTTAAGTGAAACATATGTACACGGGTGTTATTGAATGTACTGGGTTTATTTCATGAGCCATCAATTTAATGTTGGGTTTTTATTTGTTAAGTGAAACATATGTACACGGGTGTTATTGAATGTACTGGGTTTATTTCATGAGCCATCAATTTAATGTTGGGTTTTTATTTATTAAGTGAAACTCAGAAGAGTCCAAAAAATAAATGTATTGCCTGAGTATTATTATTAATATTTTTATTTTTTTAACAAGTTTTTTTTTACATGATCTCAAGATAAGTTTAGACATGTAAAATAGTGTACTAATAGATGATCAGCAATAGACTGGGGAGCACTGGACTGAGTAATAGACTGGGGAACAAACAGGAGCAGAGGTAAACCGATGAACATGGGGGCTATGCAATAGATTAGAAAACAAAAGGCTCTATAAAAGATTAGGTAGTATGAACTTGTGGGTGGGGGGCATTGTGTTTAGCAATAGACTTGGGAGCACTGGACTGAGTAATAGACTGGGGAACATAGGACATTGAGTTAAGAGATAGACTGGGGAACACAAGACATTGAGTTCAGCCATAGACTTCAGGAGTCACCGTGTTTAGCAATAGACTTGGGGACACAATGGACTCAGTAATTGACTGGGAAACATACCATATTTATCTAAGAATAGACTAGGCATTATTAAACATTGGATTCAACTATACAATAAGTTGCATAGAACATTTAGATTCAACAATAGACAGAGCCACATCTAACGTTATTGTGTTAAGCAATAGACTGGGGTACTTGGTGTTTAGCAACAGATAAGGTAGCACATGGTAGAACAATAGACTTGAGAACATAGAGTGTAGCAATAAACTGTGGAGCCACAAGGCTCAGCAATAGCATGGATAACATGGAACACGAGAGTCCACGGTTTACGATGAAGAATGAGGGCAGCAACATAACTCTGGGTAACCCTAAGCTCGTGACGAAACTTGTAGATTATCTTCTCTTTGTTTCTCTTCGATCGTAAATTTCAATACATTGTACAATGAATAAATAGGTAACGACGTATATCACCCCCCACCCCACCCCGCCCCACCCTCTACCATTACCGTACTTAAAGATTTACTGTTTCTTCAATATCTGGAAAGTGCCGACTTTAAAAGATCATTTGATACAATCTGAAGCTCATGAAAAAATTGTTAACAGGTTGGTTTAAATTCAAACTTTATCTTAGTGAAGTCAAGTCATAAACGTGATGTAAATGTATCAACGCTCGCATAAGAATATCAAAGCTGTCATTGAAGTAATAAAATTGTAATTAGAGTACCGAAAATGACTTAAGAGATATCGAAGTCGTACTAGAATATCAAAAGTGTCTAACTTATCATATATATATATATATATATATATATATATATATATATATCATATATGATATATATATGAGAGAGAGAGAGAGAGAGAGAGAGAGAGAGAGAGAGAGAGGGAGAGAGAGAGAGAGAGAGAGAGAGAGAGAGAGAGAGAGAGAGAGATTACGAAATGATCGAGTATCAAATTGATGTAGTTAAATCCGTTAGTGGGTATAAGTGTTTTGTTTATATATAAGATAATGACATCAAAAGACATCGCATTTTGAACATCACATTTTGAGACATCGCATTTTGAGACATCGCATTTTGAGACATAGCATTTTGAGACACCGCATTATTAGACATACGCACAAAGACACACCATGTAAAACAGAATCGCAATTGTAAGAAAATCAAATTCAATTCGAATTAGTCAGTCACATCATAAAGCTATAATTTAAGACTAACGCATTTTAAAACAAACACATTATGCAAAAAAATCACATGACTAGACAATTTCAGAAAAAGTAATCATGTAAGACAAATGAATCGCATCCGGCAATCACAAAAAAAAACAAAAAAACAAATCAGATCAATATTAGTTCTGTATTGTTTATTGAACAAGCTTAACGTCTTCTGTTTGCTCCCCGGACTGACTTAAAATTAATGTCTTTCCCCACTTTATCCTCTTAATTCAAGGTGCCACTTAAAATGACACGTACATTCTTGTTCAATTAGCCCAACCTCACAATCAAGTGACACAGGATCTCGCTAAGGTCACGCTACATCTCGCTGACACCATTTTATATTTACTGCAAGCCTGGTTGTCTTATATTACGTCATACCGGTCCTCACTTGCAAAGTTAAGTTTCAACAGTTTCAATTCGTTGGGGGTTTTCTTATAAAAGCATATCTATTATTTTAATTTTTTACATTTCTACTGTTAATAAATTCTAGCTGATAAACTATTTAATGCATTGGTCAGTGTACAGAGTGGAAATATATAATGCATTGGTCAATGCAATAGTAGAATGAATTAGTCAGTGTACATAGTAGAATGCATTGTTTAGTGTACAGAGTTGAACTAAGTAATGCATGCATTGGTCAATGCACAGAGTTGAACTATGTAATGCATTAGTCATTGTACATAGTAGAACTATTTTATGCATTGAGTTGAACTATGTAATGCACTGGTCACTGTACAGTGTTGAACTATTTTTAGGCATTAGTAAGTGTACAGAGTGGAATGCATTGGTCAATGTATAGAGTTGAGCTATGTTATGCACTGGTCAGCGTAAAAAGTCGGACTGTTATGCACTGGTCAGTGTAAAGAGTTGGGCTATGTTATGCACTGGTCAGTGTAAAGAGTTGGGCTATGTTATGCACTGGTCAGTGTACAGCGTCGCCTTGATCTAAGAAGAGCACGTCAACATTAAATATGTGGACAACTCTGTATTACATCCGATTGTTTACTTCCCGCATTAGTAACTATTTAATTGAGCGAGCAGACGACACAGTATTTATTTTTAGATCTTCAAAATTTGCGTTAAGAAAGTGATGTAACGTTTGTACAACCGGAGGGGAGGGGGGGGGGGGGGAAAGGTGGGAGCTTTCGTGAAAATGTCTGTATGTTTTACGTATTTCGGTAGAAGCCAACTCAACGTGAGATGTGTCCAAGCAACCCCCCCCCCCCCCCCCCGTTTGCTTTGTTGCCCAACGGTCAATGTGGCCGCGTACAAGTCACTATCTACTGGCAAAGTTTGACCATCATTTAAGTTCACCGCGTTATCAAACCAGGCAGTGGATAAGAAATACACAGCAGTCAGATGGGGGGGGGGCGGGGGATGAAGGGTGGGGGGGGGTGAGTGGTCAGCTGGTGATGGTGGTGGTGGTGGTCAGTAGGCGGATGACGGATTAATAGGATTATCCGTTAAAACTGGTTTTGTTGACTTAGGGACAAGGCAGAGGTCACTACTGGGGGTCAGTTTTCGCACTTTCCTCCCTTTATATTTGTGGAAGGTAAACATCAAAGTCCAGTGTCGTGAAACTGTATAGCTGGGCTATGTAGTCGGGTGTAAGTGGGATTATGCAAATGTAGATACCTGGGCATTGGTCATTTTGTTGAGTAAGTTGATTCGCTGGTTCATACGTTGGTTGGTTAAATAGTAGATAGGTTCATACATTGGTTGGTCAGAAAGTTGATATGTTCATAATTGGTTGGTTAGATCATTGATTGATTCATACATTGGTTGGTTAGATCGTAGATTGGTTCATACATTGGTTGGTTAGACTGTAGATTGGTTCATACATTGGTTGGATAGACAATAGATTGGTTCATACATTGGTTGGTTAGACAGTAGATTGGTTCATACATTGGTTGGTAAGACAGTAGATTGGTTCATTCATTGGTTGGTAAGACAGTAGATTGGTTCATACATTGGTTGGTTAGACAGTAGATTGGTTCATTCATTGGTTGGTAAGACAGTAGATTGGTTCATACATTGGTTGGTTAGACAGTAGATTGGTTCATTCATTGGTTGGTTAGACAGTAGATTGGTTCATTCATTGGTTGGTTAGACAGTCGATTGGTTCATACATTGGTTGGTAAGATAGTAGATTGGTTCATACATTGGTTGGTTAGACAGTAGATTGGTTCATTCATTGGTTGGTAAGACAGTAGATTGGTTCATACATTGGTTGGTTAGACAGTATATTGGTTCATTCATTGGTTGGTAAGACAGTAGATTGGTTCATACATTGGTTGGTTAGACAGTAGATTGGTTCATTCATTGGCTCATTTACTTGGCTAAAGATTATTTTGGCTACTTCAATAATGGCTGGTTTAATGTGTTGGTTAGCTCATTTGGTGGCTGGTGAATTTGTTGTCTAGTTAATGAGTTGGCTGATTAATATACTCTATGGTTAGTAGATTCGATAATTTGATAATGACCTTTGGGTAGACATTTGACTGATTATTATATTATTACTAATAGTTCTAATATTGTGAAAGACGTAAATTCATCTTGCCACACCTTTTTTTAAAATTTAATTTCTGTTATTTTTCTTTTCCGCATTGGTGAGATAGAATCTTGATTGATAATGATTGACATGGAAGAGACGGTATTACAATTTTGAGAGAAGAATTTAACCATTAAGAATCACGTCAAACACAGGTTTTTGTTTTTTTTATCCCACCTGACATGGAAAACAGCCTTGGTTTCATTTCCTAAATGATGGTTATTAAAACGAATTTAAAATTTAAAAATTCTTGCCCCTTTGTTGCCTGAAACAACTATCAACTCTACACTCACCCCCTTCCTTCAACTGACCCGTTACAAAAATTATCAAATTTTATTTCAACTTAACTACTGGTTTTTTTTGTTTTAATTTTGTTTCAACTCATCTGTTGGGATTTGTTTATTTTTGTTCAAATTTTGATTTAAATTAACTACTGGGTTTTTTTGTTTTTCGCAAGTTTAATGAGGAAAAATGTATAAAGTAACCCATGTGACATCACGGATTAAAATCTGCCCTGTGGGAAATTGCCTAAGTAAACAACAGACAAACTGGCAAGTCATGAACGCTGTATATATAACCATTAGGCTGTGTTTCTGGCCAGGTACTAGTTGTGTTGTCAGAAAAAAAAACAACCAAAACAACTTTGTTCAATATTAAGGCATAGTTTGTGACATTGTGCTCATTCGCGTATCTTGATCTCGATATTGTGATTTCTCTGTATATCTCAATGTAAGTATTGTACTTTGATATAAATCTGATAGTAGGCATGTATATCTGATAACATATTGTTAAGATAATTTATGTGTTAACAAAAGGGACATGATATATTTGTATTGACATATAATCCACTGTTTGAAGATGTGTTCCTAGTAATTTCTGAATTTTCCACGCAAAACTTTTCCATTGAACGTCTTTGATTTACTTTTAATTGATTCTTATTTTAAAGTCAATTTTTTTAATAGCTAGCAAATAAGTCTAAAGTTTATATTACGTTTTTTGAACTTTCTAATATTGATGATTCAAACAGTTGCATTTTATAAAGTTATTGTTTACATCTTTAATACTAATTTCACTTTCATTTGAAGTTTGCTCTACGCCGGTTTAATTAAAAAGTAAAAAAGTAATTTTATTTTGAACAGAATTTTTCTCAGAATAGTTCACAACCATTTTGGCTAAATACCATCCCAGTCAATTTTCACATTAGTTTGTTAATTAGTTAGTCCATCCATATACCCACCATCCAACCCCTTCACCTTTAGTAAGTGTATATATATGCCCAACCCCTTCACCTTTAGTAAGTGTATATATATGCCCAACCCCTTCACCTTTAGTAAGTGTATGTATATGCCCAACCCCTTCACCTTTAGTAAGTGTATATATATATATATATGCCAACCCAGGCCCGTAGCCAGGTCAAAGTAAACAGGGGGGGCACCAATACCCAGCAAGGGGGCACCTTTACTTTTTCTTTATTTTTTCCTCTTTTCTTCTTTTTTAAGCTGGGGGGGGCACTCCATACCTAGCGGGGGGGGGGCACGGCCCCCCCAGTGCCCCCCCCCCTTGGCTGCGGGGCTGGTCCAACCCCTTCACCTTTAGTAAGTGTATATATAGCTGGCTATAAGTTAACCACCGACGTCAGGAACGTCTATGTTATTCATTTGATTCAACGTTCACTCATTTAAAAAAAGAACCAAAAAGAAATTTAATGTTCAGCTATTGAATAGTTTGTGTGTGTCGTGTGGTACCGGATGTGTGTATGTGTGTTTGTGTGTATGTGTGTTTGTATGTTCGTCTATTTTCTGGTCTATTTGTCTGTAATGTGACACAATGGTGCTAGATTATCTTTCATTTTTTTTACAATATAATTGTGTGTATATATATATATATATATATATATATATATATATATATATATATATATATATATCAGTGTTTCTACATTTTAATGCTCCGTACTCCATTCTACAAAAAAAAAAGTTTTATTTTGTTTTCGCGATCCATCAGTAAAGAAATATTACGGTACAGGGAGAGAATGATCCAAGTGCCATTATTTGTATGTATACATATATTTTTACTTCTCAGGCCAACAGAATTTAAGTTGTATATTAAGTTTAGAACACGAACACAAATATTCTAAATCTTTTTCGTCACTGTAAACACCTGGATTCCAACGATCTCCAATGTTAGCGCGACAAACCTATGTGAAATTAAGAGTTTAATATTTACCTTAAATTTTTAAGATGATGAATACACACACACACACATACACACACACACACACACACACATATACATATATATATACATACATTTAAGTGACTACCAAATATCGTTATTTATGCATCAATATTAATACGTATGGTCAGTGGTGTATGAAGGGTACTGTGGCTTCTGCGACCGCATTGGGCGCCGGACTAGAAAGGGACGCCGGACTAGAAAGGGGCGCCGGACTAGAAAGGGTTGCAGAACTAGAATGGGGCGCCGGACAAGAATGGGGCGCCGGACTAGAAAGGGGTGCCGGACTAGAAAGGGGCGCCGGACTAGAAATGGGTGCCGGACTAGAAAGGGGCGCCGGACAAGAATGGGGCGCCGGACTAGAAAGGGGTGCCGGACTAGAATGGGGCGCCGGACTAGAAAGGGGCGCCGGACTAGAAAGGGGTGCCGGACTAGAAAGGGGCGCCGAACTAGAATGGGGCGCCGGACTAGAAAGGGGTGCCGGACTAGAAAGGGGCGCCGAACTAGAATGGGGCGCCGGATTAGAAAGGGGTGCCGAAAAAGCGATGTTAAAATATTTTGCACTTCTCAGATTGTAGAGGGCCGGGGGTGAAAACTCACACAGGATGCGACAATAGCTAGCTACTAGCTACAGGGCTGCTTACTGTATAATAATACATCCATTGATACTTGCAACATGACTGTCACCTGTCAGTAACAGGTACCTTTTCATTGGCCATCCAGATCAGTTTAACTTCCATCAAGGCCACCTACAATAGTGACAAGTTGCCATGTCACGTGGTACATGCACCATGTTCTACGGTCACATAGGAGCGCATGATCGTGTGGGTAAAGCACTCGTCCATCGACCTGAAGGTCCCTGGTTCGAACTTCGGCGAGGACAAGTAGATATTACAGGTCGTGGTGAAAGCCCCCCCCACTCACTCCACTATATCTCCCGTGGTGCCTCCACGGCCGTTGCACTACTGCCTATGGTGCGGATGAAAGAAGGGCACCATAAAAACCGTTTCAATAGTGGTTTAAGAGATTTCATTTCATCCTTACAGGGAAATGATACTCCATCACATTGCACTTTGTTTGTCAACAAGTTTACACTTCTCGTGATATTTTTTTTATTATTATTATGAACTTTCAAGCTAATGATGAATCATTTATCTATTTTGTGTCTTTTCACAGTGTCGGGTTATGCCAATGTTGACAACCGCTGGGAACACAGGTGTGGAAGTGAATTTCACGTCCCAATAACTTAACCAATCTCTACCTTTTCAAACATTCTGACTACTAGAGTGAGTACACGGTAATTAATATGTGAGCGAATATCGTGACTAATTCTAAGATTTGTATGATTATGCAGTATTATATATGGTGATGGGACTCCCCTACTGACCTCTACCCCATATCGATGGTTTGCACTTCCAATCTGCAATAATCAAATAATTTGATTAAATAGTTTGAGGGTGATGGATGATCGTGCGGTGCCAATAGCGACCGGGTTCGATCTCCAATGTGAACCAAAGGGATTTTTTTTTCAGGTTATGACAGTTGTCTCTATGTCTCCCGTGGTGACTTCCCTTTCGGCTGTGGAGGAGGAAGGGAGGGGGGTGAAAGACGGGCACCACAAAAACTTTCCCCCCACTATTGGTCATTATGATCTAAAAGATAAAAATCTCAACCTTACAGTGACCACAGTTTTGACAACAATCAATTTCACGAACAAAAATCTGTCGATTTTTATCTCTGAAATTCTAAAAAAAAAAAAAATTGTTAAACTGTAACCGTAATGGAAACATTCAGGTATACATGCCTGCTGAACGAAACGGATTTTATTATTTTAGTTCGTTCTTTTGTTATGTGTACGCACGCCCGCCCCCCAAGCGCACAGCTTTTTGATGAAACACTGGTGGTGCCTTTCTTACCCCCACCCCTTACGTTAACACGGCTTTGATATTGGGAAGAAAATTGGAAACATTGTATAAGTGAAATGACCACATGTGATTTACTTTGATCATTTGATTACATTGGATCGATTGATTACATTGGATCGATTGACTACATTGGATCGAGTATTAAGGATGTTAGGTAGAAAGTAAAGATTCAAATGTAAGCCTATCTGAAATATGTAACCAAAAAAAAGAAAACAAACAAATAACCTCAATGTAAGGAACTATTAGTAATTGAGTATGTAGTTTCCTTCACACGGGGTTAAGGTATTGGCTAAAGTCCATAATATATACATTCATGAATTAATTAACAAGATATTCCTATTTGCAGCTTGCAAAACTTAATTTTTTCCAACTTACCTTTTGGTTAAAGAGGGCGGGTCAGTGGGCGGGGCTTAAAATAACAAGGTCAGATAACTCCCACTTTAATATCCTTTTATTTTCAACACACTTTATCAGTTGGTGTTTTTTTAATTATTATTATTATATTGATGGTTTGAAATCAAAGTTACACAGTAGAGTGAACTGTGATTGGTTAAACTGTTGAATGGGAGCCTACTTTTACAACACCCACGGCCTTGACCTTCGTTACAGGGTTAAAATTGTAAAATGAATTTGACTTGAATAAATATGAAACTGTACTTCTAAATATAGACAATGTTTATGTTTAAGAGATTGTGTGTGTGTGTGTGTGTGTATGTGTGTGTTATCTTAAATTAATTTTCCACACTTTATTTTAATGTGGCAGGTACACAATTAATAGTTATTGGGTTTATCAACTAAATCAACTACAATACACAGGATGGAAACTTTATCTTCAATTATTATTATTATTGTTGATTTTGTTGTATTTACAATTGTTGCTTTAGAGCTAATGGGAGTCTGCAAAAGAAATTTCATTTGATTTTATTGAATAAATATTTTAGACATAGAGGTTTATACAAAACAACAAATATAGTCTATTAAAAAAATCCAGCGAAATAATACCCCCATCCCCCCCCCCCCCAAAGCATCCTTTATCCTTTTGGTATGTTAGCTTTATTCATTAGGTCAAATCGACTAACTAGATGTATTGCTTCCTTGATATCAAATTATACAATGAACGAGGGTGGGAAAAAATATTAATGTTGTTTTTTAACTAGAGTTTGATCTTAAGTCTTCGGGAGAGAAAGAGATGTGTGCGGGGCCGACTGTTTAAAAAGTGCTCTATGTGTTATATATATATATATATATATATATATATATATATATATATATATATATAATTATAAAATCACCTCACTATTTTCTACCCATAACATCGTATCTGTAAGAAAGTTGTTGAGAGAAGAGTACACAAGCAAGGGGCTCTTTAGGCCCGGGGCCTTACTTTGAATAGTTATGGCTGTATTTGTGTGTGTGTGTGTACTTTCAAGTTTATTCATCAAGTTGTACAACTGGTCAGGTATAAATGGTCAGGTACATATGGTCAGGTACAAATGGTTATGTACAAATAGTCATGTACAAATGGTCAGGTACATATGGTCAGGTACAAATGGTCAGGTACAAATGGTCAGGTGCAAATGGTCAGGTACAAATGGTTATGTACAAATGGTCATGTACAAATGGTCATGTACAAATGGTCATGTATAAATGGTCAGGTACAAATGGTCAGGTACAAATAGTCAGGTACAAATGGTCAGGTACAAATGGTCAGGTACTGGTGTATTTTCAAATTTAACCAGTAGATGTTAAAATAAAAATGAATAGAACACTAGTGATCGTTGCTACAAATATAGTAACGAGACAAATGAATTCATCGGTCGGCTAATTGCTTGGATTTCAGTTTATTAAATGAATTATGTATGCATATGTAAACTTTATGTGTCTACAAACATAAATCATGTATTTTAATATAGTATCTTAATAATATTTGTTTCTCCATTACCAGTGCAGGTTTTCTTTACAAGTTTGGAGTGACATTGCTGGAAATATCTTGCTTTCTTCGAACCACTTATTGGACTTCTCTTTATCACGCGACTCTTCATCCCAGTTCGGCGCTAGTGTGTCACGTGA
>JAGDYQ010000023.1:1793037-1828994 GCA_021962125.1 Bulinus truncatus | reverse complement strand
GCTTTCAGTGAATGGTGCATAGATCTACATCTACCTATCTATCTATCTATATCTATATATATATATGGAATGGTGTGATATAAGATACAGGAATTTTTATAAAAATTGCTTAACATGTTTTAAATCCTAAATAGATATGAACTTTTTATTTTTAGAAATCACAAATAATTCTTGTACCTTGATGGGCGCATAATTATGACGTACCACTCGGTAATTATGTCACATTACAAAGGGAGAGAATCTTTTCAAGAATGCGATATTTCTCCTCAGAGTTCTTCCCCCCATGGATTCATTTAAATAATTTTTTTTTCTCACATTTCCGCCACAGAAACTGATAGAGAAGTCTTTAAGAGGGAGCGAGGACAAGAATTCCTCGCATTCGTGGCATTCCAGGCTAGTTAAGGATCAGCTCTGTAGTAGTCCCCGCCCCTCCCTACCAGCACCCTCCCCCCACCCTCCCACCAACCTGTTTATTTCTTTCAATCCTCCCCCCCTCCCTTCCCCATCTCTCCGAGCATGCCACGAGTATTAAAAATGCATGTGTTCCCTACCGTCGTATCACGTGATTTCCATCACAGATAACGAGCGACCAATCCTTCCCCCTCCCCTCCACTCCCTACCACCACCGCCCAGTACTTGGGACTTTTAACTCACTTCTGATACTGGAGGGAGTTTTGAAAATAAAAAAAAATTCTTTCCATGAGATTAATTCTACCAGTTGTTGTGGGTAAACCTGCGCGGAGACTATTATACAAAGAAAAAGAAAAAAAAATTTCCACTGATCGCCGACTCTGGTTGCCCACAAATTTTCGAAGCCGCCTTTACAATCTAAGGGCGGAGAACTCGGGGCTTTGATGCTGGGCAGCAAACCATCAGGTTGAATTAGAATCTTATAAAAATATTTTTTTTGTATAGGCCAGTCGTGTTTTAAAAAAGCAGACGTAGGACGGGAGAGTAGCAGACGATGTCGCGCTATGGGAGCAGACGATGGCGATCTCTTGCAGACGATGCCGAAGGATAGCGTATCTGTCTCCTAAATGGTCGCGCAGATGGTGTGCCCTATGGATGTTAACGAGTGTGGTAGGTGAATGTTTCCAAGTTGTGAACCCGTGTCCAAGTCACGGTAGGGGGGGGGATTGTTTATCAAGCTAATAGCCCAACACAAGAGACCAGCGGAGAATATTCATTGTGTTTTTGTTTCTCATACTTTTGAAAGCTTGGGCTAAACTTTTATGACATTATCTTCCCATTACACGACAAGCGACAAGATGTCACTTTTTTCTTTACCGTATAGTATAGAAAGTGAACCAAATAGAATTATGAAGTAAACATAAACCTACAGGTGATGGGGGGGGGAGGCGTATATTTAGGGGGCGGGGTGGGCAAGCGGGTGAAGGGGGCATATTAAATAGAGAGTTTGGTGAAAAATTAAATGCACACATGTATCAAACTTAATTGAAATAGTTGGGTCTTGGTAGAGCTAAAGTGAAAGTGAAAAGTGTTTAAGAAGGCTGAAATTTTTGAATATTTAAACTGCTTATGAAATTTCTAGGTCAAAAGATGGCCACGAATGAGGTCGATGAGAGGAGCACTGTGGGTTTTTATTTTAGTAAACAAAACACACGAAAGAGTCAAATTATAGTCATTTTATCAAAATTTAGTAAAAAAAAAGTATAACATAGATATAAATAGGTCATTGAGAGGCCACTGAAAACTCATAGATGTGCCGCAGTTGGCAACAAATTGTTACATGTACGAGGTGAAGTGTAGTGGTTCTGTTTAAATTGTAACGAGGTGATGTGCAGTGGTTCTGTTTAAATCGTAACGAGGTGATGTGCAGTGACTTTGTTTAAATTGTAATGAGTTGATGTGCAGTGGTTCTGTTTAAATTGTAACGAGGTGATGTGCAATTGTTCTGTTTGTAGTTTTCTTAATAAAGCCACAGCTCACATTATGTCAGTCATCGTAGGTTTAAAAGGATGAGTAAAATCTGAAAAGCTAAAACAAGATGAACAGGACGGTTGTAAGCAGGATGGTTGTCAACAGGATGGTTGTAATCTGAATAGTTGTAACCAGGATGCTGTAAACAGGATGGTTGTAAGCAGGATGGTTGCCAACAGGATGGAATTAATCTGAATAGTTGTAATCAGGATGCTGTTAACAGGATGGTTGTAAGCAGGATGGTTGCCAACAGGATGGTTATAATCTGAATAGTTGTAAGCAGGATGTTATAAACAGGATGGTTGTAAGCAGGATGGTTGCCAACAGGATGGTTGTAATCTGAATAGTTGTAAGCAGGATGCTGTAAACAGGATGGTTGTAAGCAGGATGGTTGCCAACAGGATGGTTGTAATCTGAATAGTTGTAAGCAGGATGTTATAAACAGGATGGTTGTAAGCAGGATGGTTGCCAACAGGATGGTTGTAATCTGAATAGTTGTAACCAGGATGCTGTAAACAGGATGGTTGTAAGCAGGATGGTTGCCAACAGGATGGAATTAATCTGAATAGTTGTAATCAGGATGCTGTTAACAGGATGGTTGTAAGCAGGATGGTTGCCAACAGGATGGTTATAATCTGAATAGTTGTAAGCAGGATGTTATAAACAGGATGGTTGTAAGCAGGATGGTTGCCAACAGGATGGTTGTAATCTGAATAGTTGTAAGCAGGATGTTATAAACAGGATGGTTGTAAGCAGGATGGTTGCCAACAGGATGGTTGTAATCTGAATAGTTGTAAGCAGGATGCTGTAAACAGGATAGATGTAAACTGGACAGCGAAAAACAGGATGGTGTTAAATGATCATGACATGATTCGGCATGACCTCTCTCCGAATGGCCTTACGTTCTACTGCTAGGGTGTTGTAGAGTTGGAGCCACACATTGGTGCAAAACAACATGTCACACTTATATGGGCCAATGATGATGGTGATGGTGATGATGATGATGGTGGCGTTGATGGTAATTATGATGATGGTGGTGGCGTTGATGGTGATGATGGTGGTGGCGGTGATGGTGATGATGGTGGTGGCGGTGATGGTGATGATGATGATGATGGTGGTGGCGGTGATGGTGATGATGTTGGTGGCGGTGATGGTGATGATGGTGGTGGCGGTGATGGTGATGATGATGGTGGTGGCGGTGATGGTGATGATGGTGGTGGCGGTGATGGTAATGGGGATGATGGTGGTGGCGGTGATGATGATGATGATGGTGGCGGTGATGATGATGATGATGGTGGCAGCCAGTATAGTTGACCCAATGTCGTCCTGCTTGCAGACTTGTCAGTCAACAGTCTCATTGGCAGTGTGGTTGAAAGTCTCACACGCTAGGGCCCCCACATGGGCTAAACACATGCCGCCCCCTCATACGCTCATTAGGGTGTTAGCCCCCCACCCCCTTGGGTCGATCATGGCAGCTAGGAACCCGCCCATGGGCTTGTCCGATTGCTTTACCCCTTTCCCCCCCCCTTTCCCGTTGATCAGGCTTCATGGGCCACCTTGGGCTAATCGGTCCCCCCTCCCAATACAACGACCCACATTTAATATTCAAATTTAAATAGTTTGTCGCTGTATGGCTCATATATTCGTGGACTCCCTGAACAAGTGCTCAACTGTCCAATGTGTTTAAAAAAAAAAGAAAAGGGGAGAGGGTGAAACTGGAGGGGGGAGGGGGTGGTTGGTGGGTGAGAAGATGGAGGGGAGAGGTGAGACGGGGGGTGGTTGGTAGGTGAGACGATGGAGGGGAGAGGTGAGACGGGGGTGAGGGGGTGGTTGGTAGGTGAGACGATGGAGGGGAGAGGTGAGACGGGGGTGAGGGGGTGGTTGGTAGGTGAGAAGATGGAGGGGAGAGGTGAGACGGGGGTGAGGGGGTGGTTGGTAGGTGAGACGATGGAGGGGAGAGGTGAGACGGGGGGTGAGGGGGTGGTTGGTAGGTGAGACGATGGAGGGGAGAGGTGAGACGGGGGGGTGAGGGGGTGGTTGGTAGGTGAGAAGATGGAGGGGAGAGGTGAGACGTGGGTGAGGGGGTGGTTGGTAGGTGAGAAGATGGAGGGGAGAGGTGGAGACGGGGGTGAGGGGGTGGTTGGTAGGTGAGAAGATGGAGGGGAGAGGTGAGACGTGGGTGAGGGGGTGGTTGGTAGGTAAGAAGATGGAGGGGAGAGGTGAGACGGGGGTGGTTGGTAGGTGAGAAGATGGAGGGGAGAGGTGGAGACGGGGGTGGTTGGTAGGTGAGGAAGATGGAGGGGAGAGGTGAGACGGGGGGTGGTTGGTAGGTGAGAAGATGGAGGGGAGAGGTGAGACGGGGGGGAGGGGTGGTTGGTAGGTGAGAAGATGGAGGGGAGAGGTGAGACGGGGGAGGTGGTGGTTGGTAGGTGAGAAGATGGAGGGGAGAGGTGAGACGGGGGGTGGTTGGTAGGTGAGAAGATGGAGGGGAGAGGTGAGACGGGGGTGGTTGGTAGGTGAGAAGATGGAGGGAGAGGTGAGACGGGGGTGGTTGGTAGGTGAGAAGATGGAGGGGAGAAGTGAGACGGGGGGGGAGGGGTTGGTTGGTAGGTGAGAAGATGGAGGGGAGAGGTGAGACGGGGGGTGGTTGGTAGGTGAGAAGATAGAGGGGAGAGGTGAGACAGGGGGTGGTTGGTAGGTGAGAAGATGGAGGGGAGAGGTGAGACGGGGGAGGGGTGGTGGTTGGTAGGTGAGGAAGATGGAGGGGAGAGGTGAGACGGGGGGTGGTTGGTAGGTGAGAAGATGGAGGGGAGAGGTGAGACGGGGGTGGTTGATAGGTGAGAAGATGGAGGGGAGAGGTGAGACGGGGGTGGTTGGTAGGTTAGAAGATGGAGGGGAGAGGTGAGACGGGGGGAGGGGGTGGTTGGTAGGTGAGAAGATGGAGGGAGAGGTGAGACGAGAGGGTGGTTGGTAGGTGAGAAGATGGAGGGGAGAGGGGTGAGACAGGGGGTGGTTGGTAGGTGAGAAGATGGAGGGGAGAGGTGAGACAGGGGGTGGTTGGTAGGTGAGAAGATGGAGGGGAGAGGTGAGACGGGGGGTGGTTGGTAGGTGAGAAGATGGAGGGGAGAAGTGAGACGGGGGGAGGGGGTTGGTTGGTAGGTGAGAAGATGGAGGGGAGAGGTGAGACGGGGGGGAAGGGGTTGGTTGGTAGGGTGAGAAGATGGAGGGGGAGAGGTGGAGACGGGGGGTGGTTGGTAGGTGAGAAGATGGAGGGGGAGAGGTGAGACGGGGGGTGGTTGGTAGGTGAGAAGATGGAGGGGAGAGGTGAGACGGGGGGTGGTTGGTAGGTGAGAAGATAGAGGGGAGAGGTGTGAGACAGGGGGTGGTTGGTAGGTGAGAAGATGGAGGGGAGAGGTGAGACGGGGGGAGGTGGTGGTTGGTAGGTGAGAAGATGGAGGGAGAGGTGAGACGGGGGGTGGTTGGTAGGTGAGAAGATGGAGGGGAGAGGTGAGACGGGGGGTGGTTGGTAGGTGAGAAGATGGAGGGAGAGGTGAGACGGGGGGTGGTTGGTAGGTTAGAAGATGGAGGGAGAGGTGAGACGGGGGGAGGGGGTGGTTGGTAGGTGAGAAGATGGAGGGGGGAGAGGTGAGACGGGGGGTGGTTGGTAGGTGAGAAGATGGAGGGAGAGGTGAGAACAGGGGGTGCTGGTAGGTGAGAAGATGGAGGGGAGAGGGTGAGACAGGGGGTGGTTGGTAGGTGAGAAGATGGAGGGGAGAGGTGAGACGGGGGTGGTTGGTAGGTGAGAAGATGGAGGGAGAAGTGAGACGGGGGGGGGGGGTTGGTTGGTAGGTGAGGAAGATGGAGGGGAGAGGGTGAGTCGGGGGGAAGGGGTTGGTTGGTAGGTGAGAAGATGGAGGGGAGAGGTGGAGACGGGGGTGGTTGGTAGGTGAGAGAAGATGGAGGGGAGAGGTGAGACGGGGGGTGGTTGGTAGGTGAGAAGATGGAGGGGAGAGGTGAGACGGGGGGGAGGGGGTGGTTGGTAGGTGAGAAGATGGAGGGGAGAGGTGAGACGGGAGTTGTTGGTAGGTGAGAAGATGGAGGGGAGAGGTGAGACGGGGGGTGGTTGGTAGATGAGAAGATGGAGGGGAGAGGTGAGACGGGGGGTGAGGGGGTGGTTTGTAGGTGAGACGGGGGTGAGGGGTGGTTGGTAGGGTGAGACGATGGAGGGGAGAGAGGTGAGACGGGGGGTGGGATGGTAGGTGAGAAGATGGAGGGGAGAGGGTGAGAATGGGTGGGGGCGTAGGTGAGAAGATGGAGAGGAGAGGGTGAGAATGGGTGGGGTGTAGGTGAGAAGATGGAGGGGAGAGGTGAGACGGGGGTGAGGGGGTGGTTGGTAGGTGAGACGATGGATTGGAGAGGTGAGACGGGGGTGACGATGTGGTTGGTAGGTGAGACGATGGAGGGGAGAGGTGAGACGGGGGTGAGAGGGTGGTTGGTAGGTGAGACGATGGAGGGGAGAGGTGAGACGGGGGGTGGATGGTAGGTGAGAAGATGGAGGGGAGAGGGTGAGAATGGGTGGGGTGTATGTGAGAAGATGGAGAGGAGAGGGTGAGAATGGGTGGGGTGTAGTTGAGAAGATGGAGGGGATACGTGAGACGGGGGGGGTGGTTGGTAGGTGAGAAGATGGAGGGGAGAGGGTGAGAATGGGTGGGGTGTAGGTGAGAAGATGGAGGGGAGAGGGTGAGAATGGGTGGGGTGTAGGTGAGAAGATGGAGGGGAGAGGGTGAGAATGGGTGGGGTGAAGGTGAGAAGATGGAGGGGAGAGGGTGAGAATGGGTGGGGTGTAGGTGAGAAGATGGAGGGGAGAGGTGAGACGGGGGGTGGTTGGTAGGTGAGAAGATGGAGGGGAGAGATGTTTCATATTAAGTTGTATGAAGAAAAAAAATCAACGGTAAAATGAAAAAAGACTTTTTCTTTAAGTCGATATACTCGGACACAATCACTACAAGTTCAATGGTAAGAGTTATTTGAAAAACTTGTGCACGTTATCTGTTGGTTACATCGAAGACTCTATTTATTTATTTTTAAGTCTAGAGAAAATGACTTTTCTGGGCTGGAGAGATTATACACACTTTGAACATGTCTCTACGGGCATTAGAGATGAATTTCCACTTGTGATAACCAAATGAACTCAGCAATTTCCACACTTTTGTAAAAAAAAAAAAAAATACATGCACATACGTTTTCTACTTTATCTACGACCTTGGCATTGGTCCTTCCCAACCCCACCCCCCAACCCCCTAAATATTATTTTCTTGTCCCTTCATAAAAACAAAAAAAAGTAGCTATGTACAAATAGTGTTTAGTGCTAGTACACAAAATGTCTGTATCTTGTTGCAAGTACACGAAATGTCTATATGTCTTTATAGGTACAGCCATTATATTGTTTGCAAGTACGCAAAATATCTACACTTCGTTGCCTATTGTACACAAACTGTTTATACTTAATTGGCCATCGTACACAAACATTGTTGGCCATTGTACACAAAATGTATATGCTTTGTTGGCCATCCTACACAAACTGTCTATACTTTGTGGGCATCGTACACAGGACTATGTACACTTTATTGACCATTGTAAGCAAAATGTTGGCCATCGTACACAAACTGTCTATACTTTGTTGGCCACTGTACACAAACTGTCTATACTTTGTTGGCCACCGTACACAAGCTGTCTACACTTTGTTGGCCACCGTACACAAACTGTTTATACTTTGTTGTCCACCGTACACAAACTGTCTATACTTTGTTGGCCATCGTACAAAAACCATATCAAAGTAGATATTTGGCCACCGTACGCAAACTGTCTATACTTTGTTGGCCATCGTACAAAAATTGTCTATACTTTGTTGGCCATCGTACACAAACTATATCTACTTTTTGTCGGCCACCGTACACAAATTCCTATACTTTGTTGGACACCGTACACAAACTGTCTATACTTTGTTGGCCACCGTACACAAATGTCCTATACTTTGTTGGCCACCGTACACAAACTGTCTATACTTTGTTCGTCACCGTACAAAAACTGTCTATACTTTGTTGGCCATCGTACACAAACTATATCTACTTTTTGTTGGCCACCGTACACACATGTCTATACTTTGTTGGCCACCGTACAAAAACTGTCTATACTTTGTTGGCCATCGTACAAAAACTATATCTACTTTTTGTTGGCCACCGTACACAAATGTCTATACTTTGTTGGCCAGCGTACAAAAAACTATATATCTACTCTGTGGGCCATCGTACACAAACTGTCTATACTTTGTTGGCCACCGTACAAAAACTGTCTATACTTTGTTGGCCATCGTACAAAAACTATATCTACTTTTGTTGGCCACCGTACACAAATGTCTATACTTTGTTGGCCAGCGTACAAAAAACTATATCTACTCTGTGGGCTATCGCACACAAACTGTGTACACTTAGTTGGCCATCGTACACAAACTGTCTATACTTTGTTGGCCAGCGTACAAAAAACTATATCTACACTGTGGGCTATCGTACACAAACTGTGTACACTTTGTTGGCCATCGTACACAAACTGTGTACACTTTGTTGGCCATCGTACACAAACTGTCTATACTTTGTTGGCCATCGTACACAAACTGTCTATACTTTGTTGGCCATCGTACACAAACTGTCTATACTTTGTTGGTCAGCGTACAAAAAACTATATCTACTCTGTGGGCTATCGTACACAAACTGTGTACACTTTGTTGGCCATCGTACACAAACACCAGACAAGCGTCATAACAAACTGTCACTCAACCAACGTGACCTGGTGCGCTGCTCACCCTGGAAAACATTTCTTTAGATCCGGTTTCATCTCAAGAGCCAACACAATTATCTCCCTTGTTTTAGCACTTAACATCTTCTACCCAGAGTCACTCCCCCCCCTTTCTCTGCACCCCCCCCACCCCCCAACCATACACTGCTTACATTCCGACATGAACCTGCTCATATGCCGTCTCCGCCGTAGTTCTTAAAGACAATTACGAGAAGAAACGGTTAGATGAGGTGGGGGTGGGAAGAAGTGAGGGGGGGGTGGGAGGGGAGTATCGGTCCCTTCGGGACGATCATACTCGTGGGTCTAAAAAAGACTCGCCCACCCCTCCCCCCAGCGGGGTGCCAGCCACTCTCGTACTCCCTCATTTGAAAAAAAAAACCAGCACGTCCGTAGGGCGACAGGTGTCTTCTGGGAAAGCGCGAGACCCGGGGCGTCGGTGGGAGAAAGGGTGAGAGAAAGAACATCGTGGGAGAGACTTCGTGACATCACATGAACGACCTAGCCCCACCCCCCTCCAACCGTTAAAAATGTTACATCATTTGCACTATTTGTAATAGATCGTATTAACAATATGGAATTGAATACATATGATTTAGGAAGACAAAAGTGTGTGTAAATATATGTGTAAATATATGTGTAAAAACTCTAGAATGATTGATTATTTCTGATTGGGTTTAGAATATTTAATTGCTACCGAGTGACTAGAATATAAATCATTTATTCTGATTGACTCTGTAATCGATAATTAATGATTTCATCTAATCGACGATCACCTGATTGACTAAAATAAAAGATTGAACATGATTTAACTTGTTAGGGTGATTGATTGCCTTGATTAACTTAATGTGAAAAAAAACTGTACCTGATTAAATATAAATTAACAAATACATATTCTTAAATCTAAAATCAATGATCACATGTAATTAAATCTAGAATCAATGGTTACATTCTAATTAATTCTAGAATCAATGAGTACATCTAATTAGTTATAAAAAATAAAAGAATACACCTGACATGGTTGATTGGTTTAAGTAAGGAATCAAACCCACTTGCTATACCAACAGCAGCAGTGTTTCCCAATTTTAGTTGAGTGGGCTTACTATAGATATCAATAAACTATAAGCTAGTACAAACATCGATAGTGCAAAGTTTCAGCGTCTTCAGAAGGGAAGAATGTAGGAAAGGCGCAACTGGAATTTCATAAACAAGTAGGATTATCAAAATCAAGATGCCCAGTGGTCGGCAAACTTATCAGCCAAAGAGCCAAATATGAACATTACAACAATTAAAAAAAAAATAATGGGAGCCAAATCTGCTTGTTTGGTAAACTTTTTATTACAATAAATTTTATTACACTAAAAAATTAGAACACTTAATAAAACTAAATGCCAGAGCATCACTTAAGGAGCCAAAAAGCCACATGCGGCTCCGGAGCTGCACTTTGCCGACCACTGGCTTAGCATATCACACTTACGTGAAGATCACAGGGAGACATTTTATGTGCCTGTGTCATAGGCGAGATATTCTATGTGTCTGTGTCATATGTGAGACATTCTATGTGTATGTGTCATAGGCAAGACATACTATGTGTCTGTGTCATAGGCAATACATACTATTTGTCTGTGTCATAGGCAAGACATTCAATGTTTCTGTGTCGTAGGTGATAAATTCTATGTGTCTGTGTCATATGTGAGACATTCCATGTGTATGTGTTATAGACAAGACATTCTATGTGTCTGTGTCATAGGCAATACATACTATGTGTCTGTGTCATAGGCAAGACATACTATGAGTCTGTGTAATTAATATACGAGACGTTCTATGTGTCTGTGTCATATGTGAGACATTCTACATGTGTGTGTCATATGTGAGACATTCTACGTGTGTGTGTCATAGGCGAGAAATTCTGCAATAACAGACACGTGTTAACCAGTACAAGCCAAGACCAATTATTAATAGACATGAATTTGTTTGATTGTGCCTAGCCAATAAATGGGATGCAGTCTTCGAATTCATAAAAGAAAATTCAACCTGAGACATGCAAAAAGTATGTCACTCCGCTATAGCAGGCACACCATAATTTTTTATTTTATTTTACTTTTCGACTAATTAAGGACAGAATTTTTTTTTTAGAAATAATCTAAAAATACAACTAAAGAAAAATATTTACAAAAAATATAAAAAAATGACAGAAAAAACTTTACATTAGATCAAAATAAACTTGTCACCCAGACGGTAAACCCAAAAAAATTTATTTCGGTATTTTAGGTACATAAAGAAAAAATAAATTTTTCATAAATTACAAGACTAATAAATAATAAAGTTATTTTGAGCGTGGGAGAGAGAGAGCTGGATTGCGGATTTCTGGAAACTGGCCCTTGCGGAGACACAGGTTATCATGGGTTTGATAACACAGTCTGATACAAGTATTTATCATCTTCTATACACAGTGTGAGCGATGCAGATAGTTAAACGAAAGAGGGGAGGGGGGAAGGGAGGTGTTTCAACAACTGACAAACAAATGAACGCATAAACTTTGTGTTTTGAAACATTAACACTGATAATGAGTGCGGAATGCCGTTCGGACAAACACATTGCTAACATTGTGTGTGAGAGTCGTACGAGTGTACAGCGAACAAACACATTGCTAACATTTTGTGTGAGAGTCGTACGAGTGTACAGTGAACAAACACATTGCTAACATTGTGTGTGATACAAGTGTGTATTGGACAAGCAAATTGTTAACATTTTGTTGAGATAGTGGTACGAGTGCACATTGGACAATAGCATTGTTAGCAGCAAGTGTGATAGTGGTACTAGTGCACATTGGACAATAACATCGTTAGCAGCAAGTGTGATAGTGGTACTAGTGCACATTGGTCAATTACATTGTTAGCAGCTTGCGTGACTGGTAATATTTTATAATGTTATAAATGTAAAATCATTATGATATGCAGTGTTTGTGTGTGTGGGGGGGGGGAGTTCTTCTAATCAATGGAAGGGTGAGGGGGGGGGGAGGACTAGGCATTTTGCTTAGTTTGTATTTTCCGAAGTAGAGCCAGTCATGGCCTGAGCCAATGTGGCAACAATATGTTGACAGTCGTGTGTCAATTGTTTACCATAAACATATAAGTAAACAAAACTGAATGTTTGAATCTCAATGTGTGCCAGGATATTTATAGCATTTTGATTTAAATGTACAATATTTTGAATAATAATAAGGCATAATCGAAAGAGTCCTGCAATAATAAGACATAATTGAAAAAAAGTCCTGCAATAATAAGTCAAAAAAGAAAGCCCTACAATTATGCGTGCATCTGACCCGACCTGCTATCCCACAATATATTTTAATCACAACTAATCCAAATAAAATATTTTAATATTTTCAAGTTAAACTCATAACGACCCCCCCTCCCCCCCTAAAAAAAATAAATAATAATTACAAAAGTAAATAATACTGAAAGGAACAAATGGTATGAAATCAGACGAGTATTTTTATTAACGGTCTAATCCACCGACATGCCGGAGTATAATGAATGTTTAGATTTAGGCATCGGTATTTAAAGTAAATCCACATCGAATGATATGCGCTTATGACTATTTACTAATGTCACACTGTACTTATTTCAAAATGTGCTAAAACATCTACATAGTGCACTCTAAATATTCCCTTTTGTCACAATGTTTCAATCACCTAATAATGTCACAATGTTTCAATCATCTAATAATGTCACAATGTTTCAATCATCTAATAATGTCACAATGTTTCAATCATCTAATAATGTCACAATGTTTCAATCATCTAATAATGTCACAATGTTTCAATCATCTAATAATGTCACAATGTTTCAATCATCTAATGATGTCACGATGTTTCAATAATGTCATAATTTCATCCTCTATTGTGACAGTGTCCAGACGTTGTGCTATCTGTGGTGAAAAAAGACGACCTTGCCATATTTCCATCCTATTCACCACATCTGATACTCTGTGACCTCATGATGTTGACAGACAAGTCATGGGAATGGTAGTTCTATTCGTAACTATGACAACCTATTTCTATAAACTTACATACATTAAACAAGGCGCAGGTTGAGATGAAGAAACAGTGGAGGGGAAAGAAAGAAAGACAGAGTGAAACAACAAACAAAAAAAAAAAAAAACAAAGGAGAGAAAAAAAGGAAAGAAAGGTGAAAAGAAAAAGACAAACAATAAAATAAGAAAACGTAAGACTGACCAAAAAGAAAAAAATTCTGACCAAAGATAAAAGTTAGACTGACCAAAAAAGAAAAGTAAGACTGACCAAAACAGAAAAGTAAGACTGACCAAAACAGAAAAGTAAGACTGACCAAAAGAAAAAAGTAAGACTGACCAAAAGAAAAAGTAAGGCTGACCAAAAGAAAAAAGTAAGACTGACCAAATGAAAAATGTAAGACTGACCAAAAGAAAAAAGAAAGACTGACAAAAAGAGAAATAAAGAGATAGAAAAAGAGAAAGTGAGACAGAATGAAGGAGCAAAATGAAAAAAGAAGAGAAAGAGTTTCAAAGAAAAAAAGAGAAAAGTAGAATTGAAAAATTCAAGAATAGAACACGGAGAGAGAATACAATAAATAGAAAGAGTGGCGAAAATGATGATGAAATGAAGCACATAATAGTTCAGGTTAATAAAACTTTATAGGTTGGGGACTACAAACACACAGAAACACAACGTAAAGACTGAAGGTGATGGAAGAAAACTACGAATGAGGTTGGGGGGGGGGGGGGGTCAAAGAGTGGTGATTTAAAATGTATGACTTGGAGATTATAATAATAAAGTAATAGATACAACAGAAACTGGAAGAAACAATAAGACAAAAGAAAGAATGACAGAGAGAGAGAGAGAGAGAGAGAGCGAGAGAGAGAGAGAGAGAGAGAGAGAGAGAGAGAGAGAGAGAGTGAGTGTGAATGCTAGAACAATACAAAGAATATGGTGTCAAACCAGCAGTTAAAAAAAAAACACAACGAAAACGAGGTACATATGTGGGCCAAGAGAACTTGAGACTGGCACGACCCACACACTAGCCGTGGGAGAAATCTGTTATTTAATGTTCTGTGGCCAGCCCTGTGAGGGTGTTATCTCCCACATAGATAGTGTCTCTAATAAGTGTCTTTTTGTAGTCATTTAACTCTAGTTACGGACTTTGGTGTGCTGTGGTGGTTGTTAGTTGGTGTGTTGTAGTGGTTGTTAGTTGGTGTGTTGTAGTGGTTGTTAGTTGGTGTGTGGGGTTTTTGGGCTGGGGAGAAAATAATTAAATATGCGAGTCTTCCATCTTGGCTCCGTCAGTTGGTGTCTAATTGTACTGGGCAATAACAGATAGATGTAATGGCTTCATACGTATGTATGTATGTGTATATGTATGTATGTATGTGTATGTATATGTATGTATGTATGTGTGTGTATATGTATGTATGTATGTGTATATGTATGTATGTGTGTATGTATGTGTATATGTATGTATGTATGTATGTGTATATGTATGTATGTATGTGTGTGTGTATGTATGTATGTATGTATGTATGTGTATGTATGTATGTATGTATGTATGTTTGTATGTGTGTGTGTATGTATGTATGTATGTATGTATGTATGCATGTATGTATGTATGTATGTATGTGTGTGGTTTATGTATGTAATATAATGATAAGTACAGTATGTAAGTGTCTCTTATGTATGCATGGAAGTTTATATGTGTTAATGTGTTTATGTATTCATGTATCTATGTTTATTTGTTTGTATATTTATATATATTTTACATGTGTGTCAGTCTGTATATTCTATGTCTGTATACATGTTTGAATGTATGTTGTGTGTATTTTCTACATTAAACGTGTGTATTTCTGAAATTATACAGGTGTATTACGTGAATGCATGCATATTTACATAAAATACGTGTATAAGTCTACCTATATGATTATTAGTGAAAGTTTCATTATTTATTTGGGAAATATGACGCAGAAATTAAAAAAAAAATATATTCAAAACAAGTTGGCATAGATATGTATCTGTATATATTTATTTATTTATCTATCTATTCAATAAAAGCCAAAAGGTCAACAATCCGGTGATCCTAAATCTAAAACGTATCAGTTCAAAGATCTTCAAGCGGTTATTAGTGCGCAGCTGACCAGTATACAACTGACCAGTATACAACAACTGACCAGTATACAACTGACCAGTGTACAGCTGACCAATATACAACAACTGACCGGTATACAAATGACCAGTATACAACTGACCAGTATATAACTGACCAGTGTACAACTGACCTGTATACAACAACTAACCAGTATACAACTGACCCGTGTATAACTAACCAGTATACAACTGACCAGTATACAACAACTGACCAGTATACAACTGACCAGTGTACAGCTGACCAGAGTACAACTGACCCGTATACAACAGCTGACCAGTATACAACTGACCCGTGTATAACTAACCAGTATACAACTGACCAATATGTAACAACTGACCAGTATACAACTGACCAGTATACAAATAACCAGTGTACATCTGACCCGTATACAACAACTGACCAGTATACAACTGACCCGTGTATAACTAACCAGTATACAACTGACCATTTCCAAAAATGAGAGTATTCCTATTATTTTTTAGGTTGACAATTTCACCTCAAGACTTTTTTTTTAAACATTAATAGTCTAATTAAACAGTGTCCCGATTACTCCAACTTCTCCCAGCACTCACGTTTTGCAACCGACATTACTCCGGAGTAACCTGTAAACATCAGCTCCAACTAAACTTTCTTTCAGGTTGAATGTTTTTATGTGAGCTGCTCCAGGAAGATGTTCTCAGTGCAGGACTCCTGCTGGGATCAAAGGACGACAACCACACTAGCGTCAACTCTACTACTCCAACAGTTGTGTACCCTGCCCTGTTCCACCCCCCCCCCCGCACCCCTCCCTCCACAACCAGTTTACTTTCATAGACGTTATTTTTGTACCTAAGGACTCGCTATCATTTCTTTGTGTCTCCAGTCAAGATGTTTTTATTTTTAAATAGAACTAAATGGTATAAAGTTCGTAGGGTAATGATTGTCTTCAAATTTTTACTTTCCATCATGCGATTTAAATCAACTTGTTTTGTCCGGAAGTTGTAGTGTTTGTCGCGTTTCGGGAAATTGTAAATCAATGATCACTTAGCTTCTCAACATTCAATCGATTTGAAATTTCGAACAATTGAGTAATATCGACAACATTGTACTTTTTTTTTAAAAAAAGTTCAAGTGAACAGTTTTTAGGAAATCTTTTAGACAATGAAAGGAATTACTTGTTGTGTAGCCTTTTATATAAGACTAGATATTAAGCCCGGCGTTGCCCGGGAAATCTAGGTGTAATGTGATACCCCTTCCTAATCAATTTAACTACTCACTTTTTAAATACGATTAATTAGGTTAATCAGGTGCTGATTTACGCCACCTTACTAATGTGCAGAAACGACCTACATTTCATACGTCACAAATTACGTTTTACCCGTCAACGCTAACCAACCAAACCAATTAGTAGGATTGTTTGGGGGTCGGGGGTAAGTGCATAAAGTGGTTATATGTCATCACGTACAGCGCCAAAGTCACATCGTGCAAGAGACTTGATTGAAGTAAATGGGGAAAAAATACGGTGTGCACTATGTTTGGTGAAGAAGATTTACGTGAAATGCGCACTCGATAGTGTAAAAACAAATGACACTGTTGGGTTTCTATACATGTATGGGAAGTGTGCACACAAAACTGTAAACATTGTGGGGGTAAGAGTAACGGCGATGCCCCATTATGGATGTTCCATAAATGTAACATATACGTACTAGCTGTACCCTAAAAAAACTTTGCATAGAGTTATATTCCCTTAGGTTTGATCTGTAGGCCAGATTAATATTTTTGGTTTCGGGCAGATCCGATTTTTCTTGATTTTTATTACTATTGTTTACGTTTGACGATTTTAAACTGGAATACTGTTGTATTAATTCTTTACTTTCGATATAACGTAGAACCCACACGGCTATTATTTATATAGATAGGGTTAGCTAACTATTGCGAAAGGAGGAGGGAGGGTCTTTTTTTCAATACTGTCATGGTATAGTTGTGTGTACTACGCACACAGGTGTGTGTGTATGTTTTGGAGCTTGGCCAACCAGGTCAACATGAGGTCACGGGGTCAAGATTCTAGATATTTAGAGAATATAGATATTTATTGTAAATAGGATTGTTTAAGAAGGGAATAGAGAGGGATGTAGAATGTTCGAGTTGGATGCAAGTAAATTATATAAAGAGGATGTTTGGAAGTTGAGAAGTCAGTCAGTCAGTCAGTTCAGAAGATCAGTTCAGTTGAATACAGAGAGAGAGAGAGAGAGAGAGAGAGTATTCGAGTTTAGTTCGGAATTCAGTTAGATGATCATCAGTTAATTAGCGAATCAGCATATTCAGTATATCAGCATATTCAGTATATCAGAATATATGTGTTTAATTGATCAGTTGAGTTTATTGTTAATAAGTATTTACACATTGAGTTGAGGAGATTATCAGCCATTGTGAATTCAGTTTCTATTGGATTTATTCTGTTTATATTTTATTGTGTTGTCAATAAACTATATGAACCATGAAACATGAATTGAGTTTCTCATTATAAACCAGTTCATCCAATAACATCCTTTACAAATACTAAAAGTATATAATGATAAAAAAAATATGTACACAAAGTTTTTTTAACTACTCTTTAAATAAAATGTTATAAATCTTATGATTTCTTGAAATTTGGATGACTGAAAAAAAAAAGTAGGGCCGCCTTAAGAACGTCTTTCTCCCACGGGCAAACAAGTGTTTGCTTCGAACCTATATATTTATACATTTCAATAATAAAAAGCAGCTCCCTGTACCCACCGGTGTGACGTCGAATCTTTCATAGCTCGCTGGAATATAATTTAGCTATCCGTCTTTTTGACATCAAGACTAGTCACTAAGAGTCTTGCGATTTGCACTGCAAGTATTGTAAATCGATGTGTGATGTCCCTGTAAGGATAAGATGAAATCTCTTAGATCCTATAAACCACTGATGGGACGGTTTTTTTGCAGTCCCCACCATTTCATCCCCCCACCATAGCCCGATAGTGCAATGGCCATGGAGGCACCACGGGAGATATATCGGGAACTTGAGCCAAGACCCTGAAAAATTTCGAACCAGGTACCTTCAGATCAACAGTCGAGCGCTTTACCGCACGACCATCCGTCCCCTCATGTAAATCGATAGCACACTGCAGTTAACACTGTCTACGTGATTGGTGTGTTGATCTTGCAATAACCGATACATATTTCTAAATAGTTCAAAATCAACAAGAATGTAATTATCACTCCTCTCTCTCTCTCTCTCTCTCTCTCTCTCTCTCTCTCTCTCTCTCTCTCTCTCTCTCTCTCTCTCCCTCTCTCTCTCTCTATCTATCTATCTATCTCAATAATATGTTATTTTATTTTGGCCACAATTAGCAATTGTATAAAAACCTATCGGATAAAGCAGAGAAGTAAAGGATTCTTTATATATTTTTGCATGACGACAAATATTGAACTGCATTGTTTGACAGTTATCATTTGTGTTTTTTTTTCAGGTAGACAATAATGGACTGTAAATAAAATAACTAATTTACTTTCATTAATATTTTTTTTAACTTCGTCTGAAGTTTGAACACTTTTGCTGCCGTTAGAAAAAATGTATTTTTTTTTTCAAATAAAAAACCAAACTCACGCTAAGTCATTAACAATGTAGAATCACTTGACAACAATATACGGATTCAAAAAGTGAAGAATCATTCAACATAGTGAGGTCAGTATAAGATGGTTACCTTCATAGTATTTACGGGGCTGATTTTTGTTTATGTTAAAAAAAAATTGCCCCTAGCCCAGAATGGCCACCGGGGAAGTTGGAGTGTAGAGTTGATCAGTTTCTGTAACCACATCGTATAAATGGATCGTGTAGTTCTTTTCTTTATATCTATGGTGTGGTTAGCACAACACTCTGCTGCTTTTACTTCCACAACTAAATTCAGGCACACACAGTTTGAATCTGGGTGAGCTTGAAGGACTTTCAAACCAATCAAGACCTCAAAAAAAAAAGAAAATTCCTTAGCTCTCATTGAAGGATCGAACCCAGGTCTTTCCACCTCCTTGCCATACGGCCCTGTGTGTTTATGTTAAACTTAAAACATTCAAGTTTACACATCGTCCAAACACTCCTGATGGTGCTGACATGAAATGAAGAATATTCGATGGATTGGCAGGGGGGGGGGGGGAGAATCGGGGTGGTGTGGTGTAAATTGTAAAGTTCTGGGGGGTGAATTCACACAAATACAAACAACATTTGTTATATACTCCCCCCACCTCCCCTCAAGTCATAGAATGTTCCAGACTAAATGTCCCTGCTGCAAACTGGAACCTAGATGTCATAAATTATTATGAATCATGTCCGTGAGAGATGAAGAAGTTAAGATAGTCCGAGCATTTACCAGTTGGCATTTTCAGTAGACGAGACATTAAAGTGTAGTGGGTGGGGGGAAGGGGGGGGTATGAAGGGGTGATAACACTATTTATGAATGAAACTAGAAGGTAGAGGGGGGGAGGAGGGGAAGGGGCAACACTTGAATTCAAGAACTATAACTGAGATAAAATCATGACAAGAGTTATTTTTGGTTTATCATACTTGTGGAGGAAAAATAGCTGTTGTCGAAAAAAAATATGGAGATGAAAATTTAAATTTAAGTCTCGTAATGTCGTAAAAACTGAATGAAAATAATAGAAAAAAAAACGTAAAAAATAAAAAAAAAATTACAGAAACTTTTTAAAAATTCGTTTATATTATTCTGCATTATGATATTAGTCAAACAAAAAAGTCTGAAAGATTTAATATACATTTTTTTATACTTAGAATATTACGTTTAGAAAAAAAAACGTATTTCTATTTCGTCAAATAAAATATTTTATTCAGTTCACGACATAATTACCGTATTTTTCGGACCATATGACTCATCGGACCATAAGGTGCATCAGTTTTTAGAGAAGAGAAATGCTGAAAAAAATATTTTGAAAGATTTTTCAGTGTTACCACTACAATGTGTACGGTAAATACGGTACCCATTAATCATGTAGAGACTTTCTATGCTTTCGTTGCATGGTTTATGGGTGTCTACGGTACGCATTGTAGTGAGAGAAGAGGCTGTAGAGTGTTTTACACTATAACTTTGACACACTATGGTTAACAGCCTAACCCTAATCTTTTTAGTCTACATTTGGACCATAAGACGCAGGAACTTATCCCCCTCATTTCTGGAGGGAAAAATTTGCCTCTTATGGTCCGAAAAATACGGTAATTTTTTTTTTTACCACGCAATTTACACAAATCTTTTTTTTTTCAGGCACATGATATTTACCTCTTACATCTCATTTTGTTTTGCTGTTTTGTTGTAACAAAGGAGATGGATTTTTATTGAATTTTTCTTTATTTCTTGCATGAACTACTTAAAGTCTACTACTGAAAGTCTAATCCCCTCCTCAATCTGTTAGCCCAAAAAATGGCGCCTTTGGTATTTCGTTCCTATACTAATTAATTAGTCTGTATGACTAATTACAAAAACGTAGTTAACAGATAGGGGCTATCTCTCTAAAGATGGACATCTGTAGATAGTAATTTTGATGAGGTCGTATATTTTTCTAAATGAAATATTGCGGAGACTATATAACATAGTGTTCAAAGGCAGTTTTCGCGTTCTGACACATTGTTTACACTAGTTTACAGCGGTCGCCATGGAGATAATCTTAGCTGCAAGTCGACTACAGAAATTCATTTGGAGATTATAAGTATGCTAATTAACCAAGAGAAGTTAACCGGACATTCCTATTGGCTGACGTATAAATCAGCATACTACCGTACAGAATATTGTAATTGATGTACAATAAGATTGTTGACATTTAATAAAAAATGTTGATTTTTTTTTCTTTTTAATATTAGGTATGATATTGTTCCGTTAGAATTAAATTAATTTTTCACAACGCTGTTATTTGTAATGTGTGAAGTCCCTGCAAGGGTGTGACGTTTATCTCTTAGATCCTAAAAAAAACCCATCATGAGACTGTTTTGCAGTTCCCTTCTTTCATCACCACCACCATAGTCGATGGTGCATTGGCAGTAGAAGCACCAAGGGAGAGACAAAGGTAGGTGGACTGTACTTGCTGGAGGAAATCGAACCCATAACCCTCAGCGTGCAGGTCGGACTGCAGAATGAAGATCTGGCTCTATACCAAAGCGCCACTCAGCTACATGTAGTTGAGGGATGTGTGCCGCGGGTAAAGATGAATTCTGTTATAGATGAATTCTGTTTTAGATGAATTCTGTTTTAGATGAATTCTGTTTTAGATGAATTCTGTTTTGCTTCATTAAAATCAATCTACTGTTTTCTCTTACAGCTTCATATTTACCGTAAGTGCTGCCAAATTAAAATATATTTTGTATTCTCCTTAGATAATTGACCAGCTAGGAGCACATTGAAATTTTCTGTATTTCAATGACAGACCATCTAATACCTGTCTTAAAGCGATTTAGATCAATAGCGCCCAAAAGGGCCTGCTCTTTAAGTGACCCCCCCCATGCTTTATACATATATTTGTCAATAACCTTCCTTTGATCAACTGGAATAAAACATACGTTAACTTTTATATATATATATATATATATATATATATTATAATTCAAATCTTACTGGAACGGATGGCCGAGTGGTGTAGATACTCGACTGTCGACCTGAGAGTCCTGAGTTCGATCGTCGGTGAGAACCATAGGAATTTTTCCAGGTCGTCCCACAAGTCCACCCAAGCTTTAAATGGGTACCTGACTTTAAGTTGGGGAAGTAAAGGCGGCTGAGCGTTGTGCTAACAACATAATCCCTTCATATGCCGAGGTTATAGAAACAGAGGAATTCTACACTTTATCTGCCCCGATGGCCCGCAAGGGGCTAACGGAACTTTGCTTCAAAAGGGAAACCCATATAATTACTAGCATCTTTTTAGGTTGTCCTAGGAAATAAAACTAACCCTGCATAATAATTCTTTTGACGCTCGTTTTAAATAGTTTTAAATAAATAGACAGACCAAACATTTGAACAGAATAAGACTATAGATAGATTGCATATGTTTAGTAAAACCAGCAGATAATATAGAAAAAAAAACTATTGAAAAAAATTAAGTAAAAAAATTAGCTTTTTTTTTTTACCATTTATTTCAATCTCATTTCAATCGCATATTTCAATCTAAGAAAATCAAGGCATGGATTATTTTTAAATTCTAAAAGACAATCTTTGAAAGTCTGTATGTACAATCTAAACAAAAAAAAATCCCACATTTAGATAATAATAATAAAAAAAACCTCAAATTAATAAAGATAATTTGTACTGACATCACAATGTACAGAATCTGGTACATACGTCAAACTATAATCTATGACACATTTCACATAACAGTTGCTGACATACACTCTACATAACGTAAGCTTTTCATTGACATAATGAGCTTTGACCTATGAGCTTTGCATGTGTTCTCTTTTATGTTTCCTGCTCACACTCGTATATCCCCCTTCTCCAAATGTGTCAGTCAGAGAGACACATAAACAGAGTATGGGCCCCCCCCTCCTCGTGTGTCCTACCAGAGATTGTGTAGATGTGTCCCCCAAGTCTCATCTACACAAACCTGGTTATGTCCACCCCCACCCCCCACCCACCCACCCCTCAACTTTAACCTCTTTAGATAAACTCGTACAAAGGTTATGTGTACCAGTCAGTACAAACATGTTATCTAATACTTCCAACACATACATTTATTCAATCACTCTATCCGTTCATTTTTCTCCAACTATAAACTACATATGTATGAGAAATATAAAAGGTAAAATCAACATACATATATATATTATAAAAATAAACCTCATCGATACATCTACAGAAAGAGTTAAATAACATTTTCACTTTCTATTGGTAAATAAGTTTGATAAAATGTTGCGATTTCTTGTTTTTTTCTTAATATCTACAAATTGATATAAAAAAAAAAATCTTTCCTAAAACCGCTTCAATTTGATTTATTATAGTAAAATATAAAATTATGTTTTAAAAAATTATTTCATTTTGTTTTAAAAAGCAAGGATAATATCAAATGAGACAGTCCGTACACCTAAGATGAGAAACGTTGGGTAAAGAAGTTTCGTTTGAAGTACATATGTACTCCAGTGTAATTGGTTCTGTGTGCTTGAATTGTCCCGCATAAAAAAATATTTCAAACAATTTTCACACTCAGGTTTGTGTAAAATAATGTATTTCCTAAAGTTTATCTGGATTATGTCGACATGTGTGTTGACAAAACAGCCCTATAATTTATTTTTTTTTTAAATGTCAACCTTCATGATGTAGTAGACACTGCCCTAATTAAAGTGATTCGGTGACATCAGTACAATCAGTACAATCATGTACAATCAGTACAATCATGTACTATGCAATCAGAAGTAGTTTAGCGCCGCTCTTCAAATGTCATATTGTGTCATCACTGGCAAATAAATGTCATGCTGTGACAACACTGCCTATAAATGTCATGTTGAGACAACAACACTGTCAAACAATTGCCTGGTAGTGATGACACAATTACCTAAAGACGGGACTGTCTCTGATGTTAAAGACATAACATACATAAAACAGTTTCACGCGAAAAGCTGGAGTAATCATAAATTTTCAAATTTTGTCCCGCGCCCACCAAAAACTAAACGTTTCAGTCTAAAATTAGACCAATTTATATGTAGATATATTCTACATTCTACATGGCTCCCCACCCCATTCAATCATGGATACACACATACACAGTGTATGAGCATCTGATATACTCTCCATACTTTCAGAGGCTTGTTCTCTTTCGTTCCTCTTTCGTGTCCTCCACTTATACCGAGACTGTGTAGATGTGTTATATATCACGTGTCCTCCATACATACCGAGAGTGTGAATGTGTTCTATACCATGCGTCCTCCATATATACCGAGACTGTGAATGTGCTCTATACCATGCGTCCTCCATATATACCGAGACTGTGAATGTGCTCTATACCATGCGTCCTCCATATATACCGAGACTGTGAATGTGCTCTATACCATGCGTCCTCCATATATACCGAGACTGTGAATGTGCTCTATACCATGTGTCATCTACATACTGGTATCTCGCCCCCCCCCCCATCCAACTCCCAGAATCTGTCAGTCAGAGAGCCACATGAACAGCGCATCAGTCCCTAATGTGTCCAACCAGAGATTGTGTAGATGTCCCCCAGTCTCTTCTACACAAACCTGCAGACACACACAAACCTGCACAAACACACATAAACTTGCAGACACACATAAACCCTTCCCCTCCTTCGTCAGACTCACACAAAGATTATGCATACAAACGACTCACCAAGTTCTAACAAAAACTATGACATCACTCAACAATTAAACATTCTGATGCTTCGTATTTAATTGCCCTGATACAAGCCATGAGTGACTTTATTATGCACACACAGTGGCGTCGGTAACGACTATGGAGCCCTCCCCCCCCACCCCCGCCAAACTTTGTGATTTGGGGGGGGGGGCTCCTAATTAAATAGTCTTCCCCCCCTATAACCACGTCACTGTACTAGCATAATGTGTCCCCGTACAATGAGCTACACGTGAGTCTCTATGCAGTATGCTACACAAGTGATACATTAGATAATGGCGTTTGACATTCCAGAATATCCCACATATTATGTATTAGACACATGTATTAAACACATGTATTAGACACTTGTATTTATTAGACACATGTATTAGACACACATTTAACCGTGTTTCCCATATATCAGACTCACTGCTCTTGTGTTATATAGGTAAGTGACTTATTCACATTTAGAGACATATATTTGGCCTATATTTCTTTCTCCCTGTCTCTCTCTCTCTCTCTCTCTCTCTCTCTCTCTCTCTCTCTCTCTCTCTCTCTCTCTCTCTCTTTCTCACTGTCTCTGTCTATGTCTATGTCTCTCTCTCTCTCTCTCTCTTACTCTTTTTCACTCTTTACCACAAACATTTTCATACTTTTCAGCTCCTAGCTAATAAATTTTCAGCTCCTAGCTAATACATTTTCAGCTCCTAGCTAGTAAATTTTCAGCTCCTAGCTATTAAAAGCTATAAATGAAATTATCTTTTTATAACACTTACAGTGAAAACATGTTTTAAATATAAATAGCTGCTAGTGTATTTAAATAATAAACAAGACATTTTGTACAAAGTTCATTTGTCTGAACTTTCTAAGGCACAAAGTTCACCTGCCCTGCTATATAGTACAATCTAAATATAGTCTGCATGTTATCTTAGGGAAATCTTCAACTATGATTTCTCGGCTCGGATGAACTTAATCCACGCAGTTGACCCATCTCATCCAGCATTGGTTTTGTATCCATATCCATTGGGTCTTGTGTCTGGTTCATGATGTTATGACTGGAGGAGTGCTGGATAGAATAAAAAAAAGTTATGAAAATAAATATAACTTTATATTTTATTTGTTTGAAACTAGACCTTCAGGAAGTTGACATTTTGTGTAGAATGTTTTACAGTCATTATGTCAGATATTGAAATAAGATTCTACGAATCTGGCCATTGTCCGCTACAGTGTTAGGGCTACATGCAAACCGAATCTGGTCACTGTCCGCTACAGTGTTAGGGATACATGAAAACCGAATCTAGTCCCTGTCCGCTACAGTGTTATGGCTACATGAAAATATTTTGATGTACTGTTACTAAACAAAATATTTCCTATGGTTACTGTTCCATCCAGTTTCAATAAAAAAATTAAAACAAAAAGTTCTAAAAGCTGCAGCGATTAGGGCAAAACGCCCCAGGTCCAGCGAAATCAGCGTTAGTGACGCAATATTTAGAATATAGTGACGTCTGCAGGCTCGCATTTTCCAACGTCCCTAGCCCCTTCCCCCCCCTCCCGCTAATTTAATCGCGATACTAGGGCCGCTTCTGATGAAAGACCACAACATACAGATCCCCCCCCCCCAGAAATGCGCATTCTGTTTCCGTTTTACCGAACAGAGTCGGGTAAAAATGGAATAGTCCAAAATTTTAAAAAAAAAAAACAGTAAAGAAGATCACATTATAGCTGCCTGAATATGTAATGAATGAAAATGTTGAGATCCGGTTTGGCGGGTCATACAGATTGTCAAAGATTAATTGCAAACGAACAATTATTTCAGTGCATTCATTTATTATTATTATTTTTTTTTTACTGAATTTCATTTACGTTTTTATCTAACTGGATAATAATAGGACTCTTAAAAATACCCACTACTGAATAGAATAAGTCATGGTATATGTATGTATATACACAAATGAAAACCAATTAAAAACAAGGCCAAACTCTGTTTGCTTATTTGTTCACTATTTTAAATCGATTACTATGGTCAGTACGTACCTGCTGGGGGTCCGGGGAGTGGTTCGACGCCAGCTGTCCGTACAGCTGGGATGGGGCCATCAGCCCGAGGGTCGACGCCCTGCCGCCCGACCCCAGCGTCATGACCATGGATGACGTCATCCCGGCGAAAGGATCGTGGAGGTGTCCGGTGGTGAGGAAGTTGTTCTGCTGTTGGTGGTGGTGATGGTGTTGCATGTGCTGCTGCTGGTGCTGTTGATGATGCTGCTGCTGCTGTTGCTGCTGCTGCTGTTGGTGGTGGTGGTGGTGCGAGTGATGGCTCAGAAGGAGCGCGGCATCTGTAAGCCCAGCGGTGTGTCCGCCGCCCACGCTTATGGTGCTGTGGTTTACGATGCTGGTGTGGTGCTGCTGGCTTGACGTCTGGGGCGAGTGTGACTGGGACAGCGGCTTCCGGTCATCTGTTTGATAACCAAAATACATCTAAGTCCAATATAACAAATATGCATACAGTTCAATATAACAAATATATATCCATTCCAATAGAATAAATATGCATCCAGTCCAATATAACAATTTACGCCCAACCAGTATAACAAATACACATCCAGTCCAATGCATATAAACTATAAACATTTCTAATACTGGCTGAAACATTTCACTTGACTATATCTAACATAGACACAGACTAAAACAAATGCCAGATATCTTTAATTTCTTTTTGTAAGTTTGAATATATTTTGAATATTTCATAGGATAGATGATTGAATGGGTGATTAAAAAGATGATTGATTAGGTGATTGAATAGATTATTGAATATATGATTGAATATATGATTTAATAGATGATTGAAAAGATGAAGGAATAGGTGATTGATTACATGAATGAATAGGTGATTGAGTAGGTGATTGAGTAGATGATTGAATAAGTGATTGAGCAAATGATTGAGTGAATGTTTGAATATATGATTGAATAGATGATTGAAGAGGAAGGAATTGGTGACTGATTAGATGACTGAATAGATGATTGAATAGTGATTGAGTAGATGATTTTTAAATTTTAATAACATCATTTTGTTTCAAAATGTTTGCTATATTATACAGATAACCTTTACTTTGCGGAAGATACACACACACACACACACACACACAAAATAAAGAGAGAAATACGGAGAGAGAGAGAGAGAGAGAAATGGAAGGAGATATATAGTGAAGAAAAAAATAGCAATTTTTTTTTCTAAGATTTTTGGCTCAATTTCTGTGAACCCAACGTAACAGTCTTACTCTGAAGACAATGTGTTCTGAGGGTTAGCGCAAGGTGAAGGTCACATTTGTAAAATTACTGTCAAGTCACGCCTCCGGTAAGTTATCTGACGTAGACAATGTTTGTTTTAAAAAAAAAAAAAAGCTTCGCTCACCGTTTAGGAAATTGTGAGACAAGGCCGGCAGCTGCTGCATCTGTAGCTGGTGCAAATGGTGATGGCTCAAGGGCGTCTCCCCCAAGGCGCCCCCTACCCCACCTCCGTTGCCCACCTGGCCGCCGGCACCGCTGGATATGTTCAGTCGAGATATATCCGGCGAGTGGGACGACAGAGTCGGCTTCCTGTCCTCGTTCGATACTGGGAGTGATGAGAAAACAAAAGATACAATAATACAACAGGGGGAACATATCGATAATACAATGGGGGAACATCTCGATAAAACAATTGGGGAATATCTCGATAAAACAATGTGGGAGCATTTCAAAAATACAATGGTGGAACATCTCAATAATACGATGGGGGAACATCTGCTTATGTACTGAATCGCAAGTCATAACAATGCAAACTGTTGGTTTAAACAAATTATGGCAGGTATTATTATTATCGATAGATTTAAAAATCAATATTACTGAAAAAAATTCTCATAACTATACAAAATGAATTATTTCATTTAAATATTTATCAAATTACATAAAGTCCTACACGGCTTTTTTTATGTCCCATGCTACATATGTCTAGAAGATGAAAGATGGGCACCATAAAATCATTCCCATTCATGGTTTATAGGATCTAAGGGATTTCATCTCATCCTTACAGGGACTTCACACACAAATGTATTTTTCCCTATTTTTGCATCAGTAGTAAATTAGTCTTGGATAAAACATTAAAAAAAATGGGGGTCACTTTTGTTTAACCTTAGCCGCCCCCCCTCCCACCCAAACCTTTTACAATTTCCATTGAATTTTATGTTTCAATATTTATTTCGATGTCCCAGTTTTCTCTCATTCTATCTATTGGTCTGATATAAATAGACTGACATTATGGAAGTTCAACTTTAAGATTTACCGGAAGCGTCAAAGGGTTTGTTGGATCCTTTCTTTCCACTCGAAGAGCCTTTTGGTTTTCTTTTTCTTGTCTGTATTCCGTCTTTTCTCATGGACAGTGGTCTGTTGACCTGCGTAGAGTGGACATTTGTCTAATTATACTGCAGATTTGTATGTTAATGTACAGTGGACATGTGTCTAATTATACTGCAGATTTGTATGTTAATGTACAGTGGACATGTGTCTAATTATACTGCACATTTGTGTTTTCATGTACAATGAACATTACTTGATATACAGCAAAGATATGTATTATATAAACTAGGCATTGATCAATACACGATGAGCATATATAAATACATGTATATATATATATATATATATATATATATATATACACACACACACACATACACACACAATGGGCATTGATCCTCACATGATGGACATTCAGTTTACAATGGACATCTGCCAACATACAATGGACATTTATCAATAAACCGTGATCAGTATATATTACTGGACGTAGATCAATTCCACGATAAAAAACCATTATACAGATTAAGTAGCCGCAGGTCTACAGTGGGCACAGGACATGGCCGACGTGAGGACACTTACCCCATGAAGTTTGTAGTACAGTCCACAGGCGTTACACACAGGTTCCCCCTCACTGTTCCGCCTCCACAGGGTGGTGGTGGAGGTCCGGCAGTTGGCACACACCATCCCCACACGACGTGATGACGAAACCTGGGTCAGAGACATTGATAGGTCAATTACAGCAAATCAAATCACAGCTGGTATTTGTTAAATGACTGTGCTACCTAAAGATTCAACTCAACTGAGTATGTCATTTATTTTAAATCATTCTTTGTCTTCAATTAAATCTCTCCCACGTTCTCTCTCTCTCTCTCTCTCTCTCTCTCTCTCTCTCTCTCTCTCTCTCTCTCTCTGTCTGTCATTCTGTCTCTCTCTCTCTCTCTTCTCTGTCTCTCTCTGTCTTTCTGTCTCTCTCTCTGTCTGTCTGTCATTCTGTCTCTCTCTCTCTCTCTCTCTCTCTCACACACACACACACACACTCTCTCTCTCTTTAACAGTATATGCCTGTTTTCTTTCTCTTTCTCTATTCCTTTTTGTGATAAATTAAACATAAGGGGATCGTTTTATTTTGTCTTTCTATGTATTGTACATACATACAATGGCAACTCAGAAGACAAACTTAATATTTTCAATGAAATAGGTCGAATTGTTTAAGCTCCGAACATGTGTTCTTTTTTCCCTACATAAAGATTATTAATCCTTAAATGGATGCCTAATCATTTTACTGAAAATAGAACTTGATTGAAATTTTAGAGTATTTGAATGGTAATTTTTTTTTTTAAATAACGAATTCTGGGAGAAAAGCTAATTATAGCATCTAAAAAGAGTTGAGAGAATCGCACGAGATAACTTTATCAAATGGAGATATCTTATGAGTAAAATAAAATAGAGGGTGATAGGGGATCAAGCGGTGTAAATCGCGCAAATGAGGGTTTGGGTTCAATCTCCGGTGATAACTGATTTTTTTCAGGTCATGGTAAAAGTTTCCTTCATGTCTCCTGTGCTGCCTCCATGGTCATTGCACTATCGACTATGGTGGAAATGAAAGAAGGGCACTCCAAAAAAAAAACAGCCTTAATGATCGAAGGGATGAATACATCTGATCATGATAGATACGTGACAGACAGGAATCATTAGCGCTAAGAATCTTTCACTCATTGCCTGACCCAAGCATGGCCCGCACTCTGACCAACAACTGACCACAGTAACAGACCACTACTACCCCCTTCCCCGCCCCCTTACGTACCCCAATCATCCCTCGTCTATGGGGCTTTACCAGTGGTCTGTTAAGTCCATTCATCTTGTGGTAGAGTCCGCAGGCGTTGCACAGGTAGTGTCCAGTACCGTCCCGGCGCCAGAGGGGCGTGGCCACGGCCCCACAGTTGACACACTCTCGACCTTCGGGGTCCACCCAGCATTCCTGGCCATCTGGAAAGTAAAACATTATTGGATGAAATGTCAAATAGAACTGAAGTGACATCAGATCAAATGTCAGCCAGAAGTTAAGCAACATTAGATCAAATGTCAAACAGAGCTTCGGTATATTCAAATCAAATGTAAAGTAGAACTATAGTAACATCAAAAAGAAAATATAATGTAGCGCTAAAATATAATCGGGTCAAATGTCAACTAGAACTTAAGTGACATCAGATCAAATGTCAGCTAGAAGTTAAGCAACATTAGATCCAATGTCAACGAGAACTTAAGTAACATTAGGTCAGATGTCAACTATAACTGAAGCAACGTTAGATCAAATGTCAACTAGAACTTAAGCAACATTATATCGAATGTCAACTAGAACTTGAGCAACATTAGATCAAATGTCAACTAGAAATAAAGTAACAACAGATTTATAAGTCACATAAGAATAAAGAAATTTCACATTAACTATTAACTAGAAGTAAAGAAACCTAGAAATCAATGTTTTCTTTATTCTTTTATTATGAATCAACCGATTACATTTTTTACTAACACTCTCTTTTGAATGTTTCAGTATCAAGTGAAAAATGGATGAGACTATATACCATCAAATCAAAATTTTAACGCATTGTGTTTGTTAATTCATGCAAGTAAACAGAGAATGTGTCAATAATGTACCAAACCTCCAAACATGTCTGTCATAACAATATATATATATATATATATATATATATATATATATATATATATATATATATATATATATATAAAGTACAGAGAATTTTTATTGATATTAGTAATAAAAAAATAAATACATTGTTTTAAAAATAATATAAAAGTAAGAAATGAAATATAAGAAAAAAAATGAACAAAGCCATTTTTTTTCAATATAATGTTTTGATTATTTTCAGTAATATTGATTTTTTAATCTATCGATAATAATAATTTTTACTAAAACAAAGTTAGTATTAGTTCTAAAAATAATTAAAGGAACTGAACAATTCATAAACAAAACAAAGTAACCCTTTTTTATACCTACTATATTTTTTATAGAAATGTATCAATAATCAAATAATGAAAATATTGATTGATGACAATGATACTTCGCCTTTTTCTTTTCAAGTCAAAATGAGCCTTGTATTATTATTATTATGTATTACATTAGCTGCTTTACAGTAATCAACTCATTCCCTAAACCAGTGGTCGGCAAACTTATCAACCAAAGAGTCAAATATGAACATTACAACAATTAAAAAAAAAAATTGGGAGCCAAATCTGCTTGTTTAGTAAACTTTTATTACACTAAATAAGTAGTACACTAAATAAGTTGTATACTAAATAAAACTAAATGCCAGAGCCGCACTTAAGGAGCCAAAGAGCCACATGCGGCTCCGGAGCCGCACTTTGCCGACCACTGTCCTAAACCAATGAACGCCAAATGTGCTATTGTTTCCACGGCGTGGGGAAACAGGTTTGTGGGGCGCAAAATTCTTTCTTTGACACAAGCAAATAAAATGTTTACATTCATTCACTTTATATGTGATCTATGTCACCATGGTCGTTGACATCGTTATATGACTCAGTCACATTTAATAAAGACATATGATAAAAAAAGAATAATAAATAAAAAATATTGCTTTAACACTATAAAGTTGTATGTGTAAGTTATATAACATTGGTAATATAGATGCTTTGTGTGTTGATTTTTTACAAATAATTTATCATTTTGTGCCACGGTGTGTGTACTCAAAGCATCCATGCAGCACTCTGGTGTGGTGGTGTATCCCATAATCTGGAATACCGTCACATGGGATTACAAAAAAAAATTAGTTTCAATAAATTTATAAAATGTTAAACTAACATTGGGAAGTAGAAACATTGACTTACGTATAGATCGCCTACTTAGACATATTTACACAACTAGCGTCCTTAAACATATTTACACAAATAGCCTACTTGGACATATTTACACAACTAGCGTCCTTAAACATATTTACACAAATAGCCTACTTGGACATATTTACACAACTAGCGTCCTTAAACGTATTTACACAAATAGCCTACTTGGACATATGTACACAATTAGCGTCCTTAAACATATTTACACAAATAGCCTACTTGGACATATGTACACAATTAGCGTCCTTAAACATATTTACACAAATAGCCTACTTGGACATATTTACACAATTAGCGTCCTTAAACATATTTACACAAATAGCCTTTTTTTCAAAATCTGGCTTGGTCTGAAGTTTAACATTGATATGGAATTATCAAAAGACTTTGCAGAAGGGACAGCGTATATAATGAAAACAAGACTTATCGAGTTATAATTGAATTAAATTAGACTTACATCTGCCGACATTAACTTTCTTAATTATTTCTTATAGAACCACAAAAAAAAAAACAACAACAACACTGTAACTTCTAGGATGGGTAAGTGTCCCCGGGGAAGGGGGGAGAGATAACGCGCCCCATCATCTTACAAAAATCTTATCTAACCTGTGTGAAGTATTAAAGTGATTCCAACCAACTCAAGCGAGAAGTTCTTCAAGTTGTTCGTTGATGGTGTACAGGACTGTAGAGGGTGGGGGGAGGGGGGGGACGGGTAAATGAAAGACGAAATGAGGGTCGGGAGGAAGAGGGGGGGGGATCCCAAAGTAAGTACTGTCAACTTTTTATTTTTTTTATTTAGAAAATTTTCTTTTTTTTTTTTTTTGAGTTTGAACTTGTAGCATGCAGATGTAAGAGAGTTTTAACATTAAGGACTTTCTGGAAACTATTGGGAATTTTGTTTCCTGATAAAACTCTGAAATTTGGAGGAGGGGACTCTTTAACTGATTTATTCTCTTCATAGAGTTTTATTTTATTTTATCTACCTTCAGATAAGAAATGACTGAGCAGAAATGATAATATATTACAAAAATTCTAAGTTTAGAAAAATCCTCAACGACACGGTATGATTCCCGTGACGAGATCCACACATTTCATTTCACGTGATACGCACCCACATGATGTAACGTAACGAGATAAAGTCGCGTCTTTAAAACTCTATACCACCATTTTATCCTACAGATTGACATGAAGCTCATCCTAGCTTAATGGACTTAAACATTTGACCACCATTGCATTCACTAATAGGTCATCATCAAATGTAATCTTGGGCCATCTTAAAAATGTAATCTTGGGCCAACTTTAAATTTAATCTTGGGCCATCTTTAAATGTAATCTTGGGCCAACTTTAAATTTAATATTGGGCCATCTTTAAATGTAATCTTGGGCCAACTTTAAATTTAATCTTAGGCCAACTTTAAATTTAATCTTGGTCCATCTTTAAATGTAATTTTGGTCCATCTTTAAATTAAATCTTGGGCCATCTTTAAATTTAATCTTGGGCCATCTTTAAAGTAATGTTGGGCCAACTTTAAATGTAATCTTGGGTCATCTTTAAATTTAATCTTGGGCCATATGTAAATGTAATCCTGAACCATCTTTAAATGTAACCTGGGCCATCTTTAAATGTAATCTTGGGCCATCTATGGAGGAAGGCTTAGAAAATTCACTAAAAGGGGATAATTTAGTCACAGTAAACATGTAATTTACTTCTTATTATCAAATGCTGGTTGTCTCACTCTGTCAAGACGTAAATTGTGAACACATTTTTTTTTCATTTCAAGTTCATTCTTCCATCTTTCACCAATTTTTTTTTAAAGCTACGCTACGTAATGAAGTTTGAATGAAAGACATATTTATTTATAAATAAAAACAACAACAAAATTATTGTTTCGCCGTTTCGCCCTAGTAAGTGGGCGTAACTCTTGGAACAAAACAAAAGGCAGAGATAGAACAAAACAAGCTACGTCAACTTATTTGACAAGAGTTATCGTTCCTGTAAACTGACTACAGTGAGATCCATTAGCCCCCAGACACACACACACACACACACACACACACAACAGTTCATATCTTATCAACTTTTGGTCGTCATAGGTGTATTAAGACTCGATTATTTTTTTGTTTGTGTGGGATTGACGCATGTAATCGTACACCCACCCAAACTGCCTTTTATATGGGCGTATACACACACTCCCTTTTGTGGCTTTTTTCCCTCCCCTTTTGTTTTAATTTCGTCTTGAACAATACCATCCACGCCCCCTCGTTTTCAGCCCCCCCCCCACTGTTCACACTCCCCTGGGCGCCACAATCAGAATGTTGGAAAAGAAAAACCAAAGCTCGGGCGAATGGCAGGCTATGTAGTGAGGCCTCATTATTGTTATCAAGTCTAGAGCAGATAAGAAATGAGTCTTTTATACGTATGTGTTTGTACACATCATGAGAGTTATTACTTGATTCGCATTCATGGCTTGACACAAGTCTAGACTTGAACAAAATAAAATGAAATTGAAAATTATAAAATAACTGGCATTTGTATGGATTTTTTTTAATGTAATCATTTAAAACATGTCAGTGATATCTTAAATCTGGAACCGGCGATACTCGAATAAGGTATAAAGTAATCGATTTTTTCGAAGAATCGTTTACCCAGAATCCACATTGGATTTAGAATTGAAACACTAAATGCATTATTTCTCATAGTTATTTTATTTTATACTTTTCTATAGTTCGGGGACGGATTGTCGTGCGGTGTAGAGCGCTCGACTGTCGACAGAAGGGTCCCGGGTTCGAAACTCAGTGAGAACCATGGAATTTTTTTCGGGTCCTGGTGAAAGTCCCCAGGTCCAACCAGCTTTAAATGGGTCACATGACTTTAAGTTGGGGTGGGGGGGGGAGTAAAGACGGCTGGGCGTTGTGCTAACCCTTCACATGCCGAGGTTACTGAAACAGATGAATTCTACACTTCATCTGCCCCGATGAGACCTCAGGGACTTATAGTAACTTTACTTTCGTGCAGCATTTATGATTTTTTTTTCTTGTTGAGAGTAGCATTGTGTGTGATTTTTCGCATATTTTTTTTTACCATTTTAAGCTATTCTTCTTATTATTAGTTTTATTTACGTAATATGTAATTACTTTTGAAATTTTGTACATTTTTTTATAATTTTGAGTATTTACTTCCAAAAAATATTAACAAGAAAAATTTAGTAGTCATGATCCAGGTATAGATCACACCAAGTAATATTGTAAATTATTTTATAAAATAACTTTTTTTTGTAACTCAAACGATTTTGTATGCCGAACGATCTCCATGAATATGTTCAGATTCTGAGATATCAATTAAAAATAGATCAATGGAAATGTTTATTAAGCGTTGACTTTGTGAGTTATTTGGTCAAAGTTGATGTGTAATTGTAATAAATATTGTATGGCGCTTTATTCA
>JAGDYQ010000023.1:1782095-1792537 GCA_021962125.1 Bulinus truncatus | reverse complement strand
CAGAGATGAATGCCTTCAACACAGACACGGTTTAACACAGTGATCCCACTACAGTAGCACACAGAGTTGAGTGCCTTCAACACAGACACGGTTTAACACAGTGAACCCACTACAGTCACACACAGAGATGAATGCCTTCAACACAGACACGGTTTAGAACAGTGAACCCACTACAGAAACACACAGAGATGAGTGCCTTCAACACAGACACGGTTTAACTCAATGCGAGAAAATGTATACACTCGCATACATTCAAATACAAACATACGTACCAAAAAAGAAGGCACATATTTTCCCAAATAAATTCAGGTACCCATTTTGAAACTAGATCTTGAGTGACTTCGAACCGACTTGAACCATTACCTGGGACAATTTCATCGGTTCTCAGCGAGGATCGAACCCAGAGCTATCATATCGACAATCCCTATAAGTCATTATAGTCTACTAACTAAAAAAATAAAAGCTTCATCAAAATAATTTAAGTTAGTCTTCCCATGCTAATGACTACATTTGAGCTGCCCTTATGTCAAATGTATGAACCCGTTTGGCCCGCGATTCTATAAAGTTCGCCTACCTCTGTCATAAAGTATCAAAGACATATATTGCAGTTGTTGTCTTATGTGTTAAATAAGTCAAACATAACTCGGGTCACCTCGGTACATTGAGATATTACCAGATAACCGCAATTAGTTTGAACCCATTCGTTTCTACCCCTCCTCAACTCCATAAACCATATCAATCGATCATATGGAACAATCAATCATTTGGAACAATCATACGTATTAATAATGTAATAACGGGTCTACGTGAATCTCTTGCATCCTTGTGCACTGAATGACGTCTTAGTAACTAGGAAGGTGGGACATTGGTTAAACTTTTTAAAAATCACAGATTTTTTCTTTTTAAATCACTCATCTGTTCATCCATAACCTATATATATTATATGCATGTAAAAGTTCAGGTTATGATGTTCAGTGTTGCGTTTGTGATACAAGCGTTACGATATCGGGTTATTGCCCTTCTCTGATTGTAAGGTCACAATATGAAAAATGAATAGGCCACAATCGGGTGTCCGGGTTATTTACGTCACAACGTAATGCTTCCTGTCGCCTTCCGGTGACGACGGGTTTCGATGAACGACGCCCGAGCTGATAACGGATACATCACGACGTTCCGTTAGAATAGAACTCGGGTAGAACTCGGGGGGAAACGAAGATGGAGGTAGTGGCCGGGTGGGATGGGGGGTGTGGGGCGCTCGCTTATCGTAGCGGACATTGACGCGACCTTGACGGAACTGTGATGAGAGTTATCACGTAGTACGGTTGCTCGACCTCGACGCGGATGGACATAGTTGGAGTAATGGATGGGCTTTACACCAGCACTTTTCACACACACACACACACCCCGCCCCTCCCAGCGTACTATTTGTGACGTCACGTTTAAGGATTTTTAAAACGGACTCCATTTATTGGATGGCCCGATCTATGAGCTTAGAGCCGGCTTTGATAATCCCCGATGAAAGTGAACTCATTCTGAATAACTGGCGTCATGTTTCAGGAATTAACTAACAAAGCTTCAATTTTTTTTTTTTTGGATAAATATATTATGCATTCTCGAAATGAACAATCCCACATTTTCACAATTTTTTTTTTTTTAAATATGGGCTTTTTATAGGGTTGGGCTTTGTTGGGGAACTAAATGCAATGATAATTGTTCTTCTTGTTTGTTTGTTTTTTATGTTAGCTTCGATACATTTGTTGATTGTTGGGTAGAGGTGGATTAAAGTCGGTTGAATCCAGGCACGCCGAGGGGGGGGCAGGGAGGGTCATTGCCAGGGGGCCCGCGTCTGTAAGGGGGCCCGGCCGCCCCGACCATGTCAATTTTATCACGACTTATTGTTTATTAAGGGGCCCGCAATGATGTCCTGCCCTGGGGCCCGTGTTGGCTCTGGGCGCCACTGGTTGAACCCCCGGGCGCATAAGAAAATATAGATCCTCCCCCCACCCCATCCCCCTCCTTAGCTGAGAAGAGAAAGGAGATACAATAAGACACGTATAAAGATTTGTTGTTGTTGATGTTGCTGAACCGTTATGATGTAAAGGGATGTGTTGTTGTTGTTATTTTTTTAATGTGTCTAAAAAAAATTCCCCCCTCCCCCTCCTCTCCTCGCCCATCTATATTCAATTTGTAAAATTCAGTTAGGGGTACATACATAACAGAGACACCCTGTGACGTAGCACGCCACGGTGCATGGAAATTTAGTGACGCAAAAAAAAAACAAAAAAAAAGGTGTTGGTGTAGGGCACATGTGCTGTAACTTACAGAACCTTTGTCTAGAACTAGATTTAGAACCGCTAGATCAAACCAAGTTTTTAAAAAAAAAGAACAAAAAAAAAACAACAACAAACAAACAAGACGAATTACCAGAACTCTTTATATTCTCTGCACCTGTTACTTCTTTCACTGTTCTACATCAACAAAACTTCACTAGGTCATTCAACAAATAAGACCAGGAATGGTGTTAAGACATGCAATAAAATGAATGGAATGCTTTCTAGTGACTAACCCGATAGGGGAATGACGTAAGATAAATAGCTGTGTGTGTGTGTGCGTGTGTGTGTGTGTGCCTTTGTCTCTCTCTCTGTCTCTCTCTGTCTCTCTCTCTGTCTCTCTCTCTGTCTCTCTCTCTGTCTCTGTCTCTCTCTATCTCTCTCTGTCTCTGTCTCTCTCTCTTTCTCTCTGTCTCTGTCTCTCTCTCTTTCTCTCTGTCTCTGTCTCTGTCTCTCTCTGTCTCTCTCTCTGTCTCTCTCTCTGTCTCTGTCTCTCTCTATCTCTCTCTGTCTCTGTCTCTCTCTCTTTCTCTCTGTCTCTGTCTCTCTCTCTTTCTCTCTGTCTCTCTCTCTATCTCTCTCTGTCTCTGTCTCTCTCTCTCTTTCTCTCTGTCTCTGTCTCTCTCTCTGTCTCTGTCTCTCTCTTTCTCTCTCTCTGTCTCTCTGTCTGTCTCTCTCTCTCTCTCTCTCTGTCTTTCTGTTTCTCTCTCTCTCTCTTTCTCTCTCTCTGTCTCTGTCTCTCTCTTCTCTCTCTCTCTCCTCTCTCTCTCTCTCTCTCTCTCTCTCTCTCTCTCTGAATGTTTGCGTTCATGTGTGTGTGTGTGTACGTATATTTATGATGTTTGTAATTAAAAATAAAGGGTGAGAACTGTGTTGGAGACCCACATTTGAATTGTCTATGTAATGTCTATAAACCCCCAAACGGCCTGCTGCCCCTCTTAATATTTTGTCCACGTTATCGCGTATCAGCACCATCTATCGGGGCGGCTATTTTTCGCTATAGTTGTTGTTTTTTTTTTTCAAAACATGTGTAGCTGGTGCTACTTTATCCATGGAGACAGTAACGCATTCAGTTCATCAAGCTATATCACAGCGTACACATTCAGCGCTTCAGGAACAGAGCAATAGTTGCAGGTGCTACGTGGACTAGAGGCAATCCATGGGAATTCGAACAAATGGCTTGGATTCGAACTCGTATATGGCTGGGATTCGAACTCGTATATGGCTGGGATTCGAACTCGTATATGGCTGGGATTCGAACTCGTATATGGCTGGGATTCGAACTCATATATGGCTGGGATTCGAACTCATATATAGCTGGGATTCGAGCTCATATATAGCTGGGATTCGAACTCATATATAGCTGGGATTCGAACTCATATATAGCTGGGATTCGAACTCATATATGACGAGGATTCCAACACATGTGTGTGTGGTATTCAAGTTCAATTCTAAATATTGAAGATTTGCTTTTTTTTTTATCATTCTTGTTTTTTTTTCCATGTGTGCCCACTTCCCAGTTGTGCCCACTACCCAGTTGTTCCCACTTCCCAGTTGTGCCCACTACCCAGTTGTTCCCACTACCCAGTTGTGCCCACTACCCAGTTGTTCCCACTACCCAGTTGTGCCCACTACCCAGTCGTGCCCACTACCCAGTTGTTCCCACTACCCAGTTGTGCCCACTACCCAGTTGTTCCCACTACCCAGTTGTGCCCACTACCCAGTTGTGCCCACTACCCAGTTGTTCCCACTACCCAGTCGTGCCCACTACCCAGTTGTTCCCACTACCCAGTTGTGCCCAATACCCAGTTGTGCCCAATACTCAGTTGTGCCCACTACCCAGTCGTGCCCACTACCCAGTTGTGCCCAATACTCAGTTGTGCCCACTACCCAGTTGTGCCCAATACCCAGTTGTTCCCACTACCCAGTTGTGCCCACTACCCAGTCGTGCCCACTACCCAGTTGTTCCCACTACCCAGTCGTGCCCACTACCCAGTTGTTCCCACTACCCAGTTGTGCCCACTACCCAGTCGTGCCCACTACCCAGTTGTTCCCACTACCCAGTCGTGCCCACTACCCAGTTGTTCCCACTACCCAGTCGTGCCCACTACCCAGTCGTGCCCAATACTCAGTTGTGCCCACTACCCAGTTGTGCCCAATACTCAGTCGTGCCCACTACCCAGTTGTGCCCACTACCCAGTTGTGCCCAATACCGAGTAAAAGATCCTCAATTTTCGGCATATTCTTCATATCTCGTAATATTGTCACTTAATCTTTTTTTTTTTTTTACATATAAACAATACCATATCGCAGGGGTCGGCAACCTTTTGAGATGGAAGAGCCAAAAGTAACAATTTACAATTTTCTCAGTTTTCTCAGAGCCACTAAAAGTGTTGTTTCAATGTTACGGTGCTTGATCAGACCGCTATTTGACAACGAAAGAGCCGCAACTTGATATCGAAAGAGCCGCATGCGGCTCGCGAGCCGTAGGTTGCCGACCCCTGCCATAGCGCAATCTTAACAGTATAGTGTCCTCTCCCCCACACCTCCCACCCCCAGGCAAACATGCGCGCTTGGACAGCCACTGGGACATAAATTTTGATATAAACAGCCGATAACCCAAAGGGCTCCTATGCCACTGCCCCACCCACCACTGAGCCACCGCGCGAGAACGTCAACTCGTTAACTAAGACGGCCCAGCACAACGGTCAGATGCTTGCTGCACCTGCTGCTTAAAACGCAGGGCCGTAAAATACAGGTAAAGCTGTGGACCTGGGCTTCGTAAAAGCCATAGGCTTCTATTCTATGTTCTGCCTAGTGACAAGAGTGAATCTGGAACAAAAGTTCACGTGTATCGCGGAGATTTAAAACATACAGCCTTCGTTCATGATGCGAAGTAACTACCATATTTTGGCACCTGAGTCGTGTGAACGGGGGGGGGGGAATGAAAATATTTCTACCTATGTATTGAATTTTTTTTTTAATGATTGATTATAGCCTCCACCTACAACCACCCACACAGCAAACCTGATGTCATTTGGGATGAACCATTTATTGTGACGGTCGGTATTGTCACCTGGATGTCCTTCAGTTCTACGTGGGAGATATAATAACACCTACACACACCTTTACTTTCCTCACTACTTGACAAATACCATTGTTTTTTTTTTGTGGAAGTTCAATGCAATGATAGCAACTGTATCTACGACAGGACATAGCGATTACACACAGTGAATACATTATACATACGTTCGAATATGCCCACTCTGGAAATGTTTGTCACAGACTTTTAATGATAAACGCATGTGAAATTCGGTAATCGAATCCAACAGGAAATACGTAAAGCTGCTTTGATTTGCGTGGGCATTGAAGATACCCCTTCCCCCCTCGGGAAGGTTTTGATGGAAGGGTAGGCGTATTCCCCCCTCCCTCTCAATCCTCTCTGTCTTCATGTTCTCCTTACTCTCTCTCTCTCTCTCCTCTCTCTCTCTCTCTCCTTCTCTCTCTCTCTCCTCTCTCTCTCCTTCTCTCTCTCTCTCTCTCTCTCTCTCTCTCTCCTCTCTCTCTCTCTCCGTCTCTCTCTCCCTATCTGTCTCTTATTGGTCTTGTATTTGGTTTTTTTTTTCTGTTATGAATTCATTTGATTCTATTTTATTGGTCGTTCTGTTGTTTCCCAAACTAAGGCTGAGTCAATTATGAGCATGTTGTGAGTTAGGACTCCTTGGGGGTGGGGGGGGGCAATCAATACCCATGTGAGTTAACGGGCGGGCGGGCAGGGAGGCGTATGGGGTGACGGTGGGTAGGGGTGGGGTGGGTATAAGCGGGACGGATGGATGGTCGATCTACACCATTGATCTCAGTGAGACGCGCTTTTAGTTTTAACCGTGTGAGCGTGACGCACCTCTGCTGCTGCTGGTGGTGGTGAGCAGAAACGAAGAGTGATTGCGCAGTGGGAGGCGTTGATTGGTTAGAATATTTAAGATGGCGGAGACGCACACAAAAGGAAGTATAAGCTTCTTTTCTTTTCTTTGTTTTTTGTTTTTTATATATTGGTTAAAGCAATCTATTTTTAAATTTGATGAAATTTTTTGTTTATTTTCCCCTCTCATCATGAAACGACAATGAGGCTTTTAATGGTGTTGATCGAGTCTCAAGTTTTATATTTTCGTTTTTTTTTTGGGTATAGTTTCACGTTGTTATCAAGTCGCTGAGTGGGGGGAGGGGGGAAAGGGGAGAAGCGTAGGTTGAAGTGGGTAAAGGAGAGGGATGAAATAGTGGGCGGCTATCTCAAACTGCCTCTTTTCTTCTTTTTGAGGGACGAATTGTCTTTTTTTCTTTTAATCGCACGCAGCTAAGTGGTCAATGATCGCCACTATCATAATAGACAAGTGAAAAAACACAACGAAAAATTTATCTCAAAGGTGGTAGGTAGCATCGCTCTCTTGCGCGCACACAAAAATAAACAAACATGTTTCTTGGTCAGGAAAACACTTCGGTCAGGATCATGGTGTGGGTGTATGTGGGAGGGGGAGGATGGTGAATAAGCTCATGATTAATTGTTTGTTTCATGAGGGTCATATTTATGCTGAGTACAGACATTTCAGTGTCAAGTATAAAAATTAAAAAAAAAACACACTCAGTTCAAAAGGGTGCAAAAATCAGATAATTAGATATAATGCACCGGTGAATAGTTTTGAAATGCACACATGCCCGATACACAGGGTCAAGGTTATGTGTTATTCGCGTGTGTGTAGATTTTCTGGAAAACATAATTTATTTTTTCTTTAAATATGAAAAATTACTTCTTATTGAATAATTCCAACTTTCTACTGTGAATGTTTTCAATATTCCCTACTTTAGATTTTCCAAAATATGTTACAAATAAAAAAAAAACTTAAATTTTATTAATTTCCTTTGTTTCTACAGATTTGTTATTTATTTATTTTTGCATTGAATAGTTCGTTCTAAAAAATGGGATAAAAAAAATTGAACCCATACCGATATTTTTTTTTATTACACTGCCTAATATTGTTATAAACATTTAAGTTTTAATAAACAAATGTATAAATATGATGTTTTATATTTTTTTGAAATAGCTATTCGAATCCACAAATAAAATATAGTATTCATTCTAAAACACTTTAAAAAGTCTTTAAAAAAACAACAACATGGCAATTGACTTTGCTAGCCTCGTTTTAAAAACAAAACATGGCAATTGACTTTGCTAGCCTCGTTTTAAAAACAAAACATGGCAATTGACTTTGCTAGCCTCGTTTTAAAAATAAAACATGGCAATTGACTTTGCTAGCCTCGTTTTAAAAACAAAACATGGCAATTGACTTTGCTAGCCTCGTTTTAAAAACAAAACATGGCAATTGACTTTGCTAGCCTCGTTTTAAAAAACAAAACATTGCAGATGGAAGGATTATAGACCAACGTTCTGTTGTCACAGTGACCCACTTTAAGTTCCAGATTTCCCCCCCTCTCCCCTCCCCTTTTTTCCCTTTCAATTCTCAATTTTATTCATGGCTTAATTGTCATCTTCTCTAATCTATATTGAGTTGCATTATGAAGTGAAGAAAGAATCTTAATGCTAATGGAAATAGATGATTGCATGATGGTGCACAGAGCAGTTTTTTTTTAAACTATTTCAGAGACTTCCGGAGAAGTGTGGGGGCCCGAGGGAGAAACTTCAAGAGAATTTTTGAAGCCCTATCCAGAGAGGTTGTAGCCGTTAGTGTCGAGACGCCCTTTACATATAGATCATGACCAAAATTTTTTTTTTAATTTGAATATAGCTTTAGGAATTGATCCCTGGTGCATGTGCTTGGTAGGCTTAGGCACTACTATCCACTTAAATTGGAACCAACATTTAACATTGTGTTACGTTCAAGCAACAGGTAAATTTATGCTGAGAAATATACGGGGATGTCTTCACACCTGAAGTACAAGTCTTTACAAGAAAACAATCAAACAAACAAACAGCTTGTCAGCAGACATGTTGTTACACCAAAAACAATATCCAGAAGTTTGTCTACCTGTTAACGTGTTCAGTATTTCCAGAATGCGCTACTTTTTACAAAAATTAGCCACTTTTCGAAAGCCAAAAAAGCTACAAAAAAAAAATTAAATTCGTTAGTAATGTGCAATGACGCATGACGGAGACCAACAAAATTGTGAGCCCAACTTTGAGCAACTGTTTTTTTTTTTAAGATTTTGTGTTAATTTTGTTCCAAAATTTTCTGGCGACACTCAAAATGTTGACATCTACGCCCGTGTGGTTGTTGTTGTTGTTGTGATTGTTTTTTATGATTTGCTTTGTTGTAGAATGTAGAACACCTCGCGCAAGGGAGATAATATAATGGTGTCGTATAATAAAAGGCAAGAACGATAACTCTCATACTAAGCGCTATCTTTGTCTGGGGTGAAATATCTTGTCTAGCCACACATACACACACACACACACACACCACACACACACACACATACATACAAACACACACACGCACACCTGAATACCTAGACAGAATTAGTCAACATTATGAACTCCCCCTTCTAATGAAGCTATGCATACCATCGGAATGTTAAGGAAGTATAAACGGATCGGGACTGATCAAAGCAGGATAGAAAGATATACAAAAAAATATGTGTACGGATAACATCTAGCAGAAAACAAGACGTGACGATATAAGGAAATCCTTGTGGTATATAAATATGAAAACATTTTTTTCACTTATGACAAATATCATATATGTATATATATACATATATCAGTAAAACTAGTATCAGCACAACAGGAGTTGTTACGAACGAAGCGATTTGATTGAACTACTTACTATGCGTGGGCGGTGTATCTGGGAAAAAGGGGAGGGGGGGTGATTTTCAATATAGTCCAAAGTACTAAACCAAACTTAATATTTTAAAAAGTCGACTGGAGATGGGGGGGGGGGGGGGAGGAGGTGGAAACTGAGAGGGGGAGGTTGGGGGGGGGGTGGGGCGGAGGGGACCGCTGGGATAAGTCGTGACTTGACAAAGACTATCTCCACCCCCACCCCGCCACCCCCTTTTTTCTGTTTGATCTATATTAGTATTTTTGTCCTTTAGGACACTAGGACATTACACAAATTTTTTTTTTTTTTACCGTTGTCAATTAATTTCTATTTCATTTTTTTTTAGTAAATTATACGCTGGCTGAGACTGCTGTGAGGTGTGTGTATGGGGGTGGGGGTTGGGTTGGGGGGAGGGGAGGGGAAGGGAAGGGAGGGGAGATCAGGGTGTGAAAACGGGTATAAATAGGGTAAGGGAAAAAAAAAACGACGCGAGTATCGAATGATACGGCATGATGTGAAGGGAAGATGGGGGGCGGAATAGACGAAATTATGGAATGGGGCAAATTGACATTGTAACGGGAGCGGTTATCTTTATTGTAGAATTGTTATCCGGACAGGGAGGGGAGGGGGGAGGGGAGGTAGGTGAACACACACGCGCGCTTGCACGCACGCACGCGCACACATTTTGAACGCAAGAAAAACAATAAAGATGTGATTTTGGGACATGGAATTAAACAAAGAAAAAAAAAAGGGGCGGAGTTAGGTGATACGTGTGTCATCACAGATACAAATGACCTATATAGTTGGCACCCAGAGAAAGATTTGAACCAAGTCTATTCGACTCAATGACACAATCACACATATATGTAATTATGTGTGTGTGTGTGTGTGTGTGTGTGTGCAAGTGTTTTATGCTTTAGTATCAGCCATGTTCTTGAGTTTGGCCACTCTTTATAAAGAATACGTAGACACACCCGCACAAGACACCTCGAGTTAATAATGCCACCGGCATGCTAACAGCTAACCCAGCTGTTTGTATGTGTGTACGTTTGTAGGTTTGTATGTGTGTATGTGTGAATGCTTTATGTTTGTACGTTTGTACGTTTGTACGTTTGTATGTTTGTATGTTTGTATGTTTGTATGTGTGTATGTTCGTATGTTCGTATGTTTGTATGTTCGTATGTTCGTATGTTTGTATGTTCGTATGTTCGTATGTTTGTATGTTTGTATGTTTGTATGTGTGTATGTTCGTATGTTCGTATGTTCGTATGTTTGTATGTTC